>VZTD01001256.1:459315-522213 GCA_013397725.1 Rhagologus leucostigma | reverse complement strand
CGGCCCGCGGTGCTGCAGCGCCGCCTGGAGGTCGGCGAGGGGCCCTGCGCGCTCCGCCCGCCCCGGCCCGGGCCCCGGCCCCGCCGTGGGTGTCCCGGCGGACCCAGCGCATTGGGGTGGGGGTCCCGGTGGAGTCAGAGCGGGGCTCTCTCCGCACCGCCCGAGACACGGCGGCCGACGGGCCCCCAGGAGCGCACCTCGCACCGCGTTCTCTCATCCGCGCGTCCCGCCAGTGCAGACATCGCCGCAGTTACCTCAGCCTCCCCCCGCTNCGAGCAGGGGTGACCCTGGGGGGGGCGCGGGCCGCCGGTCCCGCAGGAGCCCAGCCACTCCCATGTCCCCTTTCCGCGTCCACCTCGGGCGGGCCCCTCCCGTACCCAAGGGCCTTCCTCCCCTCGGAGGGACGGCCGCCCCGTTGTGCCCGGGACGGGCGCGGGCNTGGGGGTCCCGGTGGACTCAGAGCGGGGCTCTCTCCGCACCGCCCGAGACACGGCGGCCGACGGGCCCCCAGGAGCGCACCTCGCACCGCGTTCTCTCATCCGCGCGTCCCGCCAGTGCAGACATCGCCGCAGTTACCTCAGCCTCCCCCCGCTCTCTCTCTTCCCACAGCCCCCAAAAAAATTAATCCGGAGTGTTGGATTCCGTCCAGGGTAGCAAGGAGATAGGCAGTGTTTGTTCTTGCTGCGAAGAAGAGATTAAAGCAGTTCCTCCGCGGCCGTGAAGCCTGGGGCAAACCTTGACCATTCGCCCCTTTCTGAGCACAGAAATGTGCCCGGGGACGGCAGCGAGGCCCCGCGGCGGCGCTTGGCGGGCCCTCCCGCGGGGCACCGTGCTCGGCTGCGGTGCGCGATGCGGGCACGGAGCGGTTCAGACCACCTCTATCGGCAGTGGGGGCCCGCAGTCGCTGGGAACTCATCCCCGCGAAAATGAATGGGGCAGAGTCTTCAGAGGGGGTCAGAGGTGCGCCCGCAGCCAGCGCCGGAGGGACAAGGGTTAGCGGGTATTCGGGCCGGCTCCGGCTTATGACAGGGGCTAAGCCAAGGGAAGGGGCCGGGAGCACAGTCCCCGGTGCAGGGCACCGCTGCACCCTAGTTTGGGAGGCGACCCGAGGGTCCCCGACGGCCGCTGCCTCGGAGAGGGCTGCCGGGGCGCGCAGGGCAGAGAGGCCGCTGGGCAGCGAGGGTACCCGCGGACCGAGCCCAGCCCTGGGCTAACGCCGGCCGACAGACAGGCCGGTGAGGCAAACGAGTCGGCTACACACCGAGGACCTAATTTTTTTTTTTTAAGGAAAACAGTGACCGCCCGTCTATCTGGCATCTGATTCCGCTGGTGTTTCTTGGTGACTAAATCATAACCGACTTCGCTCCGATTTATTGGGTGGGATATTCTGTTTTGTTTTTAATGAACTAGTCAGGAAACGCCAAGATTTAACAAACAGGCGTAGGCGGCCAGGGACGCGGCGCTTGGCAGGCTCCGGGGGACACCGTCGCTGCAACTCCCGCTCAGCGTCCCTTTTTTCCCTTCTCGGACTCAGATCCCCGTAGAATATCGCCGCGATTAACTTCCATGAAAGAAGAAAGTAATTAAGAACGCGACGACCTCAGCGGGCTGGATACCGCCCTCATCTACCCCGGGCGCACAAGCCCTGCCACCCCCTCGCCTTCTGCCCTTGCCCGCCGTCCCGGCCGCGGGGCTGGCCCTGGGCAGCAGGGAGCGGGCCCAGCCGTCTCACCCGCGGCACCGCGGCTGCCCGCCCCGATGCCTCCCCGACGTGCATCACCGCCGCAGCCAGCCCGACGGGTGCCTCCTGCTCGTCTTCCTCTCTCTAGGGAACACAGAGCCCGGGGGGCTTTTGTTCTCCAGCCACTGCCGAGCCCCGGCTCCCTGCTCCCGAAGCTCCTGGCTCCATGTCGGACACCGCGGGGCTCACGGGCGCACCGGGAGAAGCGTCAAACCGCTTTTGGCCGAGTCCGGCTTTGCCGTGTGCACAGCGGTGAGGGCCGCTCATCCCGCGGAACTTGCGCGCTGTGCCTCAACTATTGCCGCGGTGCAATAGCGCGGTGCGGGTGGGGCGACGGATGGTGCGGCGGCGGCCGCCGCCGGCGCCGCGGGGACCGAGGAGAGGACGCCGCCAGCTGCGGTGCTGCCGTCTGGCCCCGACGGCGGGCCCCGAGCCCCCGATAAATGGACTTTTCTAGCCTAAAGTGGTCCTTCCCCCGCCATCAGCAATAAGAGGTTTTTGTGGTGTCTGAAGTGAGCAGATGTCAAGACATAAAGAAATACAACATGCCGTACCTTGCTATAGTTTGGTTTAAGCAACCTTTTGGCTAAAGTCTCTCCTGCCGTCAGCACAGAAACACTGAGCAGGGCTGTGCTGCGGAAGCACAGACACCCATTGCACACAAGTGGGCCCCTTTCTCATTGCTTCGTATCTCGCCGACCCCCCCAAGCTGAGCCTCGGGACTGCAGAGGGTCCCCAGGCTGACAGGCTCTGCTTACTCTCTGATGGTGGCATTTTACCTCTCGTGGCAGACGTGTCAAAGGACACCTGCAAGGTGAAGGTCGGCAGGGCTTCTGGGCTGCCTGCCTGCTGCACGACCGTGGGTTTGTAGACTCCATTCCTGTGTTAAACGGGGGGTTCAGGCTCCCATGAAGTTCTGCAGCTGCCTCAGGCCGAAAGGATCACGAAGTTTGCAATCTCCGAGCCAACTGCTAGGGGGGAAATCTAAAAGAAATATTGTATAAAAGCGATCAATTGGATTAAGAAATGCAGTTGTACATTTGGTCTCATGCCTCGTAACTCACCTAGGACATGAGAACTCCAAGGCAGCAGAGGACAGACCCATACATCTAGTCCTGTGGCATGTATTAAATAACTCCATTTCCTTTTAAGAACTTGCAATATCCCAGTGAATAACTTGGTTTCACAAATAAAATTAATATTATAGGGTGTAAGTCAACAAACAATAGAAAAGCTCAGAGAGTTTTTTCCAGATGTAAACATGCACAATCCATATGGTCATTAGATACATCTGTGGTTAAGCACTGATTTGTTTATGCAAGCCTGATGCTTATGATACTCTTAAACTGGGACTATTCTGTCGAATGCATGCATACTATAATCCTCTTTTACCTACCCTCCATATGCGTGTTTCCTGTTTTTAGCATGCATTCTCAATGTGTAAACTGTGGTGAAGGATATGTTATAAACCAGGATACTACAGAGCATTTCAGATATTTTCAGAGCATTACAAGCACGGTGCAAGCATATGCAAATCATCACTTACAGATGTGCACAATGTGTGTATTAATCTCTGTGTGTTTTTTTCAGTTGTTTGTGGCATCTAATTCAAAGAAAAGGACAATAATGGATATTACAAAAAACTAGCAGTTATTCCTGGGTAAACTCACTTCTACAATGTCCAGACAAACCTTGCTGATGAAACGTGCACTTCTTAATAAAATCAGGTGTTTTGAAGGTTAAGTTATTGAAGATTGCTGAAATACAAGGAAATCGAGGGAAAGCTTACCAGGGTAATGCATTAGAAAGCACTTAAAGACACTGCCAAGGCTGATCATAACTCTGTCTCTCTACTGGGTATGATCCAAAAAACATTTAAGTGCATGCTTAAGATCATTGCTATCCAGCGCAGTATCTAAGCAGGTGCTTCAAGGTCTTTATATGCCAGTCATCTGCTGAATGTGTGGTTTACTGCTGGTTTTAAATATTTACTAAATCATGGATATTATTTTCAGACTGCCTCATAAAAATAAACAAATGAACAAAAGTTTATAAAAAACCCAAGAGCAATTACTGTTCTAGGCAAGAATTTTCATCATGCCTGCTTTCATGTCCTTTTCCATGAGTTAAGTTGTTGGCACTGCTATCTGTATGACTACCTTGTTTTCGCCTTAAGTGCTGGTGTTCTCAGCTTCTGCTGCCACCTCATAGCACCACTGTGTGCATCATCCTGTTGGGTGAAAGGACAGTGCACCAACACAGAGTCTGTGGATGCGATGCTGACTGATAGACCTCAGGGATTTTGCAGTGTAGAGCAGTTCAAATCTAGCTTATGGCATGGGAAGAAAAGTCCTTTTTCTCCATGAACTCTCCATAGCCACTGTGGGGAAAGATCAGGGCCTGATCACTCTGGAGTACAGTCAAAGCAACAGCTGGGAAAAGGAACAGATCAGTTCAAGAATGCAACTGAGCTGGGCACGGACCAGTCAGAAGACTTTCTGGTAAAGAATACTCTTCTATCCCATTTTCCTTCATGTCGAGCTGAGCCACTTTGTCATGGCAGACAGTCTCTGATGTCTGTGTATCATGAGTCAGCAACAAACTGAAAGCATGTGAAACCAGGACAAATCAGAGTGAAGATCCAGCAGTAGATTTCCACCTTCTTTGCTCATGGACTTTTGTTTTCTGTTCCTGCGATGGTACAGGTCCCTGCTCAGAGGACTGGCATTTTGCTTGCTCTCCTTAGTTCCCTTTCACAGACCCCACAGAAGTATTTGAGGGACTTGGACAGGATGGTGAAGGGTAGGATGAAGCTTGCAAATGGCCCTTCTCCTCGTTTAGTCTAGAGCAGATGGCATGATCTGTCTCATAAACAGTATCAACGATTATTGCAGGTCTGCCTTGTTTGCCTTAACTCCTTAATTTATTTGACTTGCTCACCCGTGCTAGGCTGGTGAAAATTATTAGTTGTTATACTATTCTTTCAAATTCCCCTTTGGGAACTGTCTCCAAGAAAAACATAAATCCCATTCATTTCAGCACCAAAACTCATTTTTGCACCAGAGGAGTGCTGAAAGCCAAGGACATGACATTGAAGCAGAAACAGAACTGACTCAAGGCCTCTTATTTTCAGCTTCAGAGAAGAGGGGAAAGAGATACTGTCAACTACACTGCAAACTTTCCAATGCAATATATATTCTCCTTTTCCACTTCAGTTGTCCTGATGACTACTGGTTGCTCAACTGCAACCAGGATTTTCTGAATCTCACTGTTGCCATGAGGCCGCATGTTTCTGAACTGCTGGATGGAGCCTGCCTGGGAAGGTACAGCACCCTGCTCTGTCAGGAAGCTGTGGGTGTGTGGAAGGGAGCAGAAGAGACCCCGGGACAAGGAATGCTTTGGAATGACAGCCTTCCTGGCTGTGATGGAAGCAAGGATCAATGGTGTCTGCAAGACTAGGAGCTTTCAGGGAATCTAGAGAGAGTGCCTATGGAGAGTTGTGAGGAAATCTCCATCATTAACAGAAATGCTCAGGACAGAGAAATGAAAGCTGAATATAGAAACTGAAAAAAATATTTTTTGAATCCAGGAGTGGTCCCACAAGAAGACTCATGAAGCCATCTGAAAGGATTTTTTTAACAAAATGTGTCTTATACTTGAATTCTTAAAATCTTAAATCTGAAAATAGAGACGTCTCAGTGACTTTGGCCAGAGGGCTTTAACCACTATAGTGTGGCAAAAATTTCTATTGGAAAGAAGCATAAAGTAAGTATAACAGTGTGTTTATTTCAGTGGGACCTGGCATGAAAGTCAGTCAGTGGCCACAGCATCATTGCTGACACTCCTGAGATCTAAAAGAGACCACCAGTATAGGTCATTAGCTAAGGTTAAGCAGGGTTAACCCTGACCTTTCTCCAGTCTCCAAACAAGCATCTCTTAAGCAAATAAAAACCACAGTTATTAAAGAACTCTTAAACAACTACAATAACAAAACAGAGTGAAGCAGAGTCAAAACTGCAGAACTGTTTTATTCAAAGCATAATATTTATATAGGACAGATACTGAAAGGCAGCAGAATTAGTTTCAAGGACCATCTCTGTACCTAGATAGGGGAGGCATACTTGAAAGCATTCTGTCTTTTGAATGACAGTGAGACGTGAATTTAAATTTTCCAAAAAGAGTATTTTAATTCCTAGAGCTTGGAAATTCCTAACTGCTTAATAAAGAACAATACTAGAAATACTTGGCATTCTGTTAGGTTACAGGTGGAGCCTGAAATGCTAAAAGGCTGTTCAAAGCATCACTTAAGTCTGATCTAGTTCAGCATTAGTCTCACATTATCTTTCCCACCCTCAATGGTTTTGAGAAGATCTATAAAACCAGACTTGAGCTGATGTTTACTTTTACAGCTAATGGTTCCTCAAATCTGAAAGAACTTCTAAGGAGTAGATAAAAGCAGCTGCAAAAGTGATCTAGAAATAAACATCCAGAAGAAAGCATAACTGCAGTCAAAGTTCCAGCTGTTCTTGTCTCAATTTTTATCCGTATTCTTTTTAATCAGGCACATTTTGAAGTCAAAGGCTTATTTCCAACAGCTTTTCTTCATATATATATATATGTAAGCCCCTTGAAATATTACAGAAGTTCTGTTTCACATCAAAATCCTGTACATTGTCACTGAAACTATTAATTTTCTTTTCCTCATCCCCCATGTTCTCTCTGGGCCCCTCTTTTGCATCTGGCATGTGTACTGATACTCAAGATGACAAATACTGATAACTGTGAAGCTGCAATCCTGCATACCTCCATAAGGCAAAGCTTAGCCAAAGTTAGTCATTGATTTATGTCCCATATTCTGTTCAACAGCATAAGGGGTTTCTTTTCTAATTCCATACCTTTAATCCTTGCCACCTCCAACCTAGTGTGTGTCAAATTTCCATCTTATTGTTGCAGCTGTGGTTTCTTAAAATGAAAGTATGCTTCTTGAATGCAGTGGCACATTCTTCAGTTTATTCACAGATTTAAATTCTCAGTTGTTCAAAAATGCCTGAACTCATTAAAATACAATGGTGTGAGATTTTTTCTGTATTATATGGTTGATACAGAGTTTTTAAAAAACAAATGATGGATGTTGGGATGGCTATTTTTATTTTCTCCATATCTGTAGAATGTATAGTAACTTAGGCAGAGATAATAAGTCTAGGGTTCTCTTTATCCAAGAGGTTACTTACAAAATACACAAGGTAGAAAAAGCTCTCCCACACATGAAAAGCCTTGCACAGGTTTTAGAGATGAAAGGAAACAAACTGTGCACTGTCTAGGTACAGTATTACTTAGGGTAACTTCATAACACCACAGTAGGAGACAGCCCACAAAGCAGGTTGGTTTCAGGAGAATCTGTATTATTTCAAAACAGAGCTGCAAAAGTTTGGTATTTTTTTCATGACCTTCACTGTCTTAGGAGAATACCCAGCTTCCCCGTGCTCTCTCATGAAAAAAGGACCAGAGGCAAGATGCTGTAAATATTCCTCCAGAAGCTTGCAAGCAAGTCCTCCACATTACCTTCCCAACCCTTTTGACAGCTGTGGAGCACTACTCTTCCTGCAGGTGAGCTGGTGAAAAGGATCATACCTTTGCTTCAAGTTGCTTCAGTTCAAAGTCTGGTACAGTAACTCAAACCCACTTTCATCATCTTTAAAAGCTAAGAGGTTAGTGTTTTCCACCAGAGCAGCTGACACACGTCCAATTCCAGGAAAAGGCCAAGAAAATAGCTAAAAGCAGTAACAACTTAAAAACCGCTGCAAAAAATCTGCCAGAGGACATCTGTCAAAGTCCAAAGAGTTCCAGTTATGTATGATTTCATTTGATCCCAGAGGCTAAATAATGTACAGGAAAGATTTAATAATGTTATGCAGATTATGTGTGGAAATGTAAAAGGAACTGAATACAATGCCAGTTTGAAAAATCTTCGTGTGCTCATAGCACTATTATTGCTGCACAGTCAGAAAACACAGCTTGAGCAACAGACTATGATAATAAAATTAAAAATTGGAATTGCTAGAATATTTACTCAGGTGAGGCTATTTGATTAAAAAAAGATGACTTAATATTTTCTCTCTGCCAGGAAATTATCAGTGGAGAGAACCCCATTCCTGTTTCCACCACATCAAGTTCCATTGCCATGTGAAAGCCTGATAGTGAAAATGTGGTAACCAAGGATCACTGCTCACAACACTTCCAAATGCCAGTGCAAAGGAAACTTCAGCTACTAAATGTAGAACAAAAATGAATGGCCCTCAGCTATCTCTGCTTGCAAGGCTGAATTACAGCATCTAGCTGAACAAGAATTGCTGAAGTACAGGTATGATCCTTTTGCCAAGCCACTTCCAGAAACAGTAATCTCTGGCAGAGAGAGGGAAGAGGCAGCTGTAACGGTGATGTGAATGGCCACCACAGGATCTGCCAAATGATATCTGTCAAATCTTTTGGTAGAGTAATGCTCCAATGCCACTTAACACAATCTAAATACTGGCAGAAGAGAGATTATTAAACAGGGTTCTTAGCCAGCAGAGCTATGGGCTTCACCATTAAAAAAAAAAACAACCAAACCAAACCCCTACCTGAAAGCAGAAGTAAATGTATCCTATCTGGCAATATCGAAAAACTTTTGTCCAGACTCTCACACAGGAAGCAAGTGCAATGTTTCCTAGATTTCTTTAAGCTGGTACTTGTGGTAGTATTGCTTCAGCCAAAGTGTTTGTCTCCCTTGGGGTAGTGGTTATACTTTTACCAGCTGAAAATTTATGCTTAATAGTTTTTCTTTCAGTGGAAGGATCTAAGACTTTTCCTTCTAATGCGAGGTCTTTATTTTCAGGGAGTTTCAGCAGGTTTCTTAGGTTTCTCATTTCCTCTTGCTATTCCTGCTCTCATCTGTTTTGCAAATGGCCACCATAATGTTAAGCTTATCTAATGGCCAGGCCTCCAGCTGGAAGAATGCCAGCAGCATTCTGAAAATCAGTCATCTGAAAGCATTCAGAGGACACGGCCATCACCTTCTCCCTGAACCTCAAACATAAAACTTCCCTGATAAGCACAGAGTCCAACACCATGAAAAGCAAGAGGTTAATCTTAAATTCAGATATCACTCTAAGCAGCTTCCTTCAGTGACACTCGGACACTGTCGAATTCATCTCACTCTACAAATAATAATTTTTTTTTCCAGTGTTTGGGATACTGGTTATACATATACACAGTAAAGAGTGAGTGTCTCCATAATGGTTTCACTGCAAATTCAGGTTTCACTACACAGTTGTTTCTCCTTGTTTTGTTAATTGGGATACTTTTTTCCCCTCACTGGCAGGGTATAGGTCCATCTACTCCTGGCTTTTGAATTCAGGCATATCCATGGCAGTTCCTTCTATCAGTGTGACTCAGGGTTTTTGTCACAAGTCCTGTTGAGAAAAGTGGCAAGAGCAGAACAACTTTCTTTCCCTTGGTAAGAGGAAGTTGGCAAAAACGCAAGATTTGTTGCAGGTCTTTATGTGCAGACATAGAGACAGATCAAAATTCTCATGAATTTTGCTATTGACCTTGTTGAGTTCTGAATGTTATTCAAAAGGAGGAGTACTGGGCCTTCAATTCAGAAATCTGAGAAAAAGTCTGAAAAACAGCCCAGGGTTTGCATAAGACACTCTGAAGACACAACGTGTGGAAATAAATATTGAAGAAGGAGCTAAGAAGCTTAACTTTGCAAAAATAAGGACAGAATATTATCATAATATTTATTTAGTTAAGATGTGATAAAGAAGAGCTGAAAGCAACTCCTATACATCCTATAGGAGAACCTAGGAATGGGATCTGTGTGGAAAAATCATCCCCCGTTTGGACTTCTGTTGCCTCAAAGAGAAGGAATTCTGAACTTGCAGGAGATAGAAAAAACAGGCCCAAAGGAGGTAAGTGCAGTATGAAGACATCTACACAACAAGAGAGTGCCCTCTGCAGTAACCTTGTTTTGGAAAGAGAGCTGACAAGAGGAAGAGAAAGATCTGCTGTCTGCTGCAGCATCTGTCTGAAGGGCTGGTTCAGTCAGCGCTGACAGAGAGAGACATCCTGAGAGCCTGCTGGGAAAAGTCTGTCCCAGCTTCCAGGGATCCCAGTGCCTCAGTGCTGTGGGATGTGCTACTGCCCATTGCTTGAAGGCTGCTGAACATCAGTCAAACAGTTTCCATTCCGATAAACCAGAGGACACAGAAAGCAGAGAGCTAGGAATGCATGATGGAGCTAGAGGAGGTTTCATAGCACATAAGGTAAAGGTCTTCCTGGAAAAGGAAAAAAAGGCATACACTTAATACTGTTTTCTTGGACAACATAGTATATCTTAGCGTATTTTGACTAAATGGGAACATATTTTGGAGGGAGCTACATTTAAGTGAATTTAGAAAAAAATTTAACTCAAACCAATAGTTATACAGGTTTAAACAGGCAGAGCTCTAGGGGTGTCAGCTGGTGACTTACATGGGCTGCAGGCCTGCCTCGTACAATCATTTGTTGATTAAACAAACCTTCTTGAGGCCAAGGAATCTGAACAACAGCAATGAGCCTTCCTCCAGCTCCTAACTTACAGTGTAAGGACCTGTACTAGCTTTCCTGTCCTAGGACTGAGCCAAACAAACAAAAATAGAATTTCTGGAATCCATTGCATTTCTGAAGGGTATTATTTAAAAATTAGACCGCAAAAGATTGTTATCACAGGCATACCACTTTAGAATAGCTTTCCTAGAAGCAAAGCAAGTTTGGGGAAAACCTCTCAAACAATCCCTCTTACTGTAAGACACCTGTTCTCCTTAAAGCACTTTTTTTAGTGGAAGTCACCCCAGCTGAATTAAATTTGTTTCCCTTGGGCCTGCATTTTCTTTAGCCAACACAACAGCTGCACCATGTGGAGATGAGCCACAAGAAGTGTAACAACACATGTTTGTGATTGCAGTATCAGCTTTGGCAGATTTCAGTGCAGAGATCTTTAACTGCCTTCTATTAGAGAGCCAGCTTTGCAATATATACAACATTTTCAAAGTAGTAGCAATAACACAGATAGAGTTCTGTGTATTTCATATACATGCTGGTACATTAAAACCAGAGAGGAACTGACTATTACTTATAGTTATAAATATTGTATTAAGCACAAACATTTTCTTTTGCATGTAAAAGTAGAATGTAAAAGTAGAAACAGAACAGAAGGATGAGTTAACTACAACAAAATCCCCTGAGGCCTCTGTGCTAGCTGTTAGCCAGTCCAGCAACCATTCAAAATGTGCACTAACTCTGTTATTTCAAAGCTGTAGTAAATTTAATCTCTCCAAGAAATTGCTGAATTCCTGAAAAATAATGCATAATCTTGTTTCAATGTGCTTTTTTCCCCTTCATTTCAAGAACAGGTGCCAAAACCTGGTCTTGTGGAGCCTAATTCAGTATACTTTAGAACACAGTTTTGAAGACTGCTTTGAGGCATTTAATTTAGAGCTTTTGAGTCTCCCACACCCATCAAAATGAGGTACTTGTTTTTGAAAGACCATTTTGAAAGGTCAAGAAAAATGCCAATAACATTTGATTCAAGCATTTGTGTTTATAATGTGTTGTTCCTGTTACTTTATGTAAAGTTAGTGCTGCATATATTTGTGGGTATAGTAACACAGTTGTGTGGTTTTAATCTTCCTACACATTTTCTCACTAAAAATTGCTATACCATTGCATATTGTGTAATACGCAATGCATATTATACATAGACATTGTAATGCATAATACATTAACATGCAATGCATATTATACAACATTGCCTAAGTGTTCCTGTGACTAGGAACAGCAGCTTTTCCCACTGTCTAAAATTTCAGATGCTTAGGATCTATTCCACAATAAGGGGACCACTTCTACACTGTTTATCTTCTCTGCATGATTTCTGATCCAATGAACCCATGGCACATTATTAAGAGGTTATTTCAAATAAATGGTAGTGCCTAATATGATCTGTCTCAAATCTTGAGTTTTCCTCCATCCTCCTGGGAGATGAATTGGGCCAAGGATGGAAACACTGGTCAAGCAAAAACCTGCCTTTATATTCACACTCCCATGAGAAAATTAGGCTCTCTTTAAGGACTGATCCGCAAAGTTGTATATTTGAAAGAAAGACTCTGTTGATGTCAACAGATTTTAGACCAGGTCCTACAGGCATTCATAGTTTGAACTAGATAGAGCAGTGATTTGCTATCTATTAACCTTACTGAAGGAGAGACACAGCATATTAAAACATGCAGTTTGGCTTTTTTATTCTGTTTCAGCTTTTCTTTGTTTTACCTAGTAATCAAATTAGCACATCCTTTTTAAAATTAGCTTTAAGGAATTTATATTGCATATTGTTAACCTGGTAAGAGCAGCTTAATACCACCAGTATAACAAATTAGATCACGGAACTACAGAAGAGCTCAAGGATGGAGTAATAAAAGTTATGTACTGGCCTGTTCAAGGTTACACAAAAACATTAAGCTCCCTCTTGTTTAGAAGACACTGAAATGTGATATACAAACACAAGAAAGTAAAAGAAGTAATTCCTTTAAATCTTAAAACAATGAGAAGTTTTATTCTGTAGGGATCTATGGGAGGAGATGGACTCCACCCTGAGGAAGATAAAAGACCTTAGTTTTCTCAGCTGGAAGGAGTGATTCACATTAGGTGGAAGTGGTATGCATGTGATATTCCTTATGTGGTAAATTAACTGTTTCTATTAAGAAAGCTCCTAGCATGTGGAATTGCTCTATTTTCCTCAGCTCTGCAAAGAAAATTATGCCACCAAAACTTTTTTCTTTTTTGCTTACTCCAGGCTGGGTAAAAATGGGCTGTGTTGATGGCTGTTGATAAATTCTCTTGGGGTACTAAAGAAATCCATTAATCGTCCACTAAGAAAATTATTTTTAAGGAAGGAACAATGGAAGAAACTTAGTTTTCAAATTTAATGGGGTTAATTAGCCCTCTAGATAGTAACTTGCTCTATGTTTTGCTGTGGTTTTATAGCCTTACCTATGTACACTTTAGTCACTTCAAAGTTTTGTTTTTAGCAGAAAGTTCCCCTGCTCACTAGTGACAGCAGTTTAAGGACTCATCCTGGGTAGTGGTGAGAATGCCATAAAACTCTCCCCTATTGAACCAAACCAAACCCACTTAGAGGAGACTCAAATGACTGCATCGTACAAAGCCAGTTCTGTGAAACTTTATTATTTGCTGCTTTGCTGTTTCTTTAGCACACAGGCTGCTGCAGGGAAGCCTTCCCACTGCTTTTAAGAGCAAAATGGGAATGTAAGTACAAAGCTTAACATTTTTGTTGTTTAGATTTTAGTTCTACTTTCCACGAGACCTTATCTTGTAATCAGACACATTACTTCACAGTCAGTCATGAAATGGCTGTTACGTCCCTGAACAATTTTTTTTGGTAAAGTTTTAAGACTGGAACTGTATTTCGGTTTTGGATTTTTTTTTTTTTTTTAAGTGTGACTGCACATGTTACAAGTAGCTTATTTGGATTTGAATTATGATCTTCTGGCATGTTTTGGTTGGGAAAGCTGGAAAAAATAAACTGAAATGTGGTTTCTGGATTGTAAAGCATTTAGATAAGTGATTCTTCCTCTTAAAAACACTTGCTTTTTAATATTTATGAAGCAAGCTGGAGATGTGCTTCAGAAATAAATAGGAAGGGTTTTACCAAAAACCCCCAAACCTCTGTAACTGAGTAAACTGTAAGCATTTCATGGCATTGCATTTGTAGTGCTCAGTATTCACAATGTGCTTTCAGGTTGTATTGGGTTCTCCTTATTTGTTATTCTGTAGTTTGGCTTCACACATATTTATACTCCTCTTCCAGCACTTAGGTGAAAGGCCCACAAGGGCAAGGAAACCTCCCTCCTTTGAATCTGAAAGAATGGGTCTTGTTAGCCCCTTGAAAACTTTATCCCTAAAACTTGTTAAAAAAAATCATTACCCTCCCTAAATATTTCTGTCATGTATTATTAAAATTCTCATCTCAGGAGCTAAAGGAAGATAGGAGAAAACCCAGCAACCACGGTGGTGGAAGCCTTGGGCATAAGGCTGTGTGTATTCACGCAGTTGAATTTGGTTTCATGAAGTACTTGCTTCATCAAGTAATGATGATTCAATCTTTCTTTTGTTATTGATACTAGTTTCCACTCCTAGTGCAGGCATCAAGGCTTGCTACTTAAATGTTATTTATTTATTCACCAGGGTGTGAGCACGCTTCTTTTCAGACTGGAGAGCAGATGGTTGCTCTCAGAAAGAGGAGGAATATTTTTGTGCAGAAGAGAATCCAGAGTAACCCCCAGTATTACCACAACAACAGTAATTGTTTCATAAACCAAAATGAGATTGTTTTTTTCACATTAGTGCCAATCTGTAGATCCCATGAGCACAATCAATGCAGCTGTAGTACAGACCAGAATATCTTCTGTGGTCAACTGTAAATAGCAACTCTGTATCCATGGTTTATTTTTACCATAGTGTGCTATAATAGGAAAAATAGCAAATGGTCAGTCTATATATAGCCTGTTACCAAGACTGTGAGCTAAATGGTTAGTCAACAGTAAAATCCTATCCTAATCGACAAATGTCTTTAGGTCCAGTAATAATATTTTGGATATCAAAATAATGTATACTAGGTAGTTAGAGGAATTGCAGCAGTGCAGCTAGTATTTTATGGGTTTTTTTATGGCTCTTTTCAATGTCAAGTAGGAATTTTGTGACTCATTCTGACTTTAACAGACTGGATATGGATGGCAGAATCTATGTTGCTGTACCTAAATTGCCTGACTTCTTCTTTTCTGCATCTTTCTTTTGTTGGACCAGCAAAAATTCATTTTCCTTTTAGGTGACATTAATTAACAATTAAATTGTGAATAGTTCAGAAAAGGAGACCCCCCTCCCTCTGCCTTGTTCTTTATTCCTAAACTTACTTAAAAACTCACTATAGAAAAGTATAAATTTTATTCCAGACTTGAAAATGTGGTGTTCTTTTATGTTTTATTTATAACTATTTTCTGACTGACAAGGCTAGGAAAGTATATAACAAATTCTTAGATATGTCTTCAAGGTTACTTCACATTAGACATGATAGGTAGGAATAAAATACAGGCAGAAGTCAGTTTTCCTTATCTTTTGTATAAACAAGCTGGTATTTCATTCAAGGCCTTTTCCTTAACTTTTGGCATACCAGATCACTATCAGGCAGTCACAGGGAGAGACATGCAAACATGTTGTTGACTATTTATCTATTGAATTTATGAACTGGATTCCAAGGAAAGCAGGCTCCTGCATTCATTCCATCTTTGTGCTTGCCTGCCATTCCCTGCCTTTCTCCCCTTCACAATCATTTGTGACTTATCTTACTAGTCTTAAACATGTTTCATGAAAAGCTGGAGTTCTGTAATTGTAGTAAGTTCTTATTTTTACAGAACTCAAGGGTAGAGGAGAGAATGCCCTGCTTGTGGGGCTGTCTACCCCACGGCCAGGGAAAAGTAAGGGAAACTCTGTCCTTACCTGGGTTTGGGACCACGCTGTGGACGAGCCTGCAGCCTTCTCCTGTGAGCCAAACACCTTCTCCTGCGAGCTAATCAGCAGGTGTGATGGAGACACAGCATCCTTGGAACTCCGTGGGGTAATGCCAGAGTGGGCCAAGGCATGGTGAGATATCAGTGATGTGGAGCATTTTAAGGACGACAGAGCTGGGAGCATGCTTGGGGGTCTATATGGATATTGTGGGCTTTGCTGTGCCAAGCAGGTGAATGGAACTACGGCGGGATGTAATTCCACATCAAGGGAGAGAGCCCTGAGGACCCTGTGTGAAAGAACTGGGGGGTACCATGGTGAAAGGGTAGAAAGCATATGGGAAAAAGAGCTGGGCTATGAAAAGCACCACAGACATGATGAAGGACTAGGGGTATTTTGTTTGGGGAGTGTTCATGGCATGTGTCTCTTGGAAAACATGCACTATTTATTAATTCTGCTGTTTTACAGTAGCATCATGTATTCATTACAATGAACTTTGTTTACATGAGCCTGATCGAATACCTTCTGAAGTAAATGCTGCTTTTATTTGCTATCAAAGGAACTAGATAAGGTCCCTGCTATAACATAGGTAATTTATTTGCATGATGTTTGTGAATGACTTTGAAGTATATATTTGTAATTTAAATCCTAACATTAGTAATACCTGTTAGAAATGCAGACATGAGCTTCTCAATTAATTTTTATTCTTCTTAGTTTTATTATGAACTATATACAACTGAGACAGGATTGATATCTTAGAACTTTTTTGTGTTCATATTTTTAGGGGCTTGAGGACTTCGTGTGTGCTTACACAGCACCTAATAGTTGTCCACGCCATCATGATTCCTGATTTCATTGCAGTATAAGTAATTATAAATTATTTTATCTGTTTACAAAACTATATTACAATATAAAATAATTATACTACTCAAAAACTAAGTATGGTCTTCATCCATTCTTTGGTCTAAGGAATTATATTTGATGTTGATGCTAGTTCTGCAGAGAAGGGAGTCCTAATTCAGGCAGATAAATTTGTAAAGTGGATAAAATACTTCAGAAGAAAAAGAGTAATTCAGTTAGTTTTCTCCTACATTTTTAGGATTGGGCTGCATTAAGCCTTTTCTTACTCAGCCGCCTTCTTAGCAGTGTTAGGTAGTCCTACTGTTGGAAGAAATCATGGGAATACTCATGTACAGTGTCTGCAACTTCCTCATCTCCATCTTGTCTAGACACCAGCAATCTCATCGTATATTCATGCCTCCAGAGCATCTAGACTTCTCTTGACTGGAAACCCTGAATGAGGTAGTAGAACAGAGGGAATCTGTTTTCCCTTTTAAAGTTCCTTCTTCCCCAGTGGCTAGGTTCAGTATTGTAATGAATACCAAATCAGTGTCATATTTCACAGCATGGTTCTCAAATTCATGTCACAGGGGAAAGGTGAGACAGTGTTATTTATTCCAATGTCATTGACTAAAAATACTACTTGAAATTATAAGAGATGAATAAAGTGATCTTGAAAAATACTGTGGTATGTATGTTATCTTACTGATGTTTTATTTTCAGTTTAAATGTACTTAGAAAGCTTTCTGGCAATTGCATAAGATACAACTTAAATTTCTGTGAGAGAGGCATGGAATTAGTCCATACTTTTTTTGGCACTGTCTGCCCCACTATGTTATAAAGCCAGGCTACCTAACCTTATCTGTTTCAGACGTCTTGGGTTTTTTTCATCCCTTTCTTTCTTCAGTGGCATAGATGGAGGACAGTCCTGCTCCATCTTCCTCAGTTACTGAGGAGCCAGGGTATTTTTTTAAAGTGGGGATTGTAGTATTAGTTTTGAATGAACAGAGCAAATATCGAAATCTGCTATTTTTTGCTTGGAAAAAATTTCTTTTGTTCTTGTCAACTGTTGTTTAAGGGAGAGGTAAGAGTGCCAGATTAGACTGTTTACCCTAAGTTTTCCCAGAAAATGAAATATATGTGTGGATGGGGAGAGGGAGCACCTCTTGGCTCTGTTTCCTTGTATTGCTGTTACAACTATAACATAGCACCTGTATTTTATTTCTAAGAATCCTTTTCCTTGCTTTAATCTATAGTCTATGGCAGCTTTGGCTTGAGATGTGGGACCAAAACCTGCCTCCTCTGAAATAACCTGGACAAAACACTGCCTTAAATATTTGTGTTAAAGGATGTGGAGACAAGCTCTGCATTCCAGAAGTATTAAAGCCTAATACGGATGTCATACTTCCCTTCGTTAGGTGAATTTGGTGAACTGTAAATAATAATTGGTCAGTGGCTATAGCCAAACACCCTGTAAAACACAGCTGGATGCTAGCCACATGGTATTTGCTATCTGCCTGACCTCACCTGTCCTTGAACTGGAAAATGGGATGTCTTGTGGGATTCCTCCTCACCACTCTCTGAGGCACTCATACCATACTTCATCTTAGGCATCTGCTGGCTCCTCCTGGGTGGTTTTTTTTGGTGTATCCTACAAACTGTTGTTTATGGTATGGACACATCTGGCAGTACTTCTGGTGAGCCACTGTGGCTTGTGGGATGATACTTGGAAGAGCTCTGCATTAATCTGTTGTGCAAAGGAAGATGTTCTATTGCAGTTTTTCCATGACTCAGAAAAACAAAGAAACCTAAAAGGTCATATGGTGGTGTGTGATTTGTTTCGTGGGTTCATTCAATATTGCCATTGTGCATTTGGCCCGACCACAGTGAGTCAACTGGGTTGGATTGACTCAGACAAAGTAGAGGTCTTGCACAACAGTAGGACTTCAGTCATTCTAAATTACCTTGTTAATGCACATCAAAGAGACAAAATTACGTATAGAGTGCAGACTTTTTTTATTAAATGGGAGTGTTGTAATACTTGCACACCTAAAATCAGTTTGAAGTGGAACGTGGGCATCCCAGTATTTTTATGGAACTTGCCTAAGTGTTTTACTACCTTGAACTTCCATTAGTTAGACAAATAAACCTACTGTCAGGAAAGGATATAGAAATTGGCTTGAGCATGTAAACTTTTCTTGTATTGACTTGGCTGGATCTACTTGGATCCAACAGATTCAAGTACATCAACAGCAGAAAGTCGAAGTTGTAAGGTGGTGAAATTGCAGCTATCTGTCACATGGTGCTCTGGAGCCTGAAACCTGCTGCTTGAATAATTACGTGACAGCTTCCCCTGGCTTTGCAGGGTAACTTGAGTGCTTTGGCCCCACACACCCAAGTGCCAAGAGCCGGCACTTTTCACCTCAAAAGCTTTACCGTGTCACCGATGCGGCAGCGGGGAGCATCTCCCCCGTCCTGCCGTGACTGACTTCAAGCTTCCCCTCCAGCTGCTCTGGAGCCGGCTGTCCACGAAGACCTCGACTTTCTGAGGAGGGGCTGGGTGCCGCTGTTCCGCCCGGCACACGCAGGCGGCTGAAAAGCTCGGCCGCCCAGGAGCGCTACCTCGAGGCCACAGGGTGGCCGCGGGGTAAGAGCCGCCCTCAGGCGGCGGTGCTGTCCTAGGCTGCCCTTGCCCGGAGGCGCAGCTCCCAGAGCCGGGTGACGAGGCGCGGGGGTGGGACGGCGCCGCGGGGATGCCGGTTCGCCCGGCCCGGCTCGCAAGGACGCCCCGCGGGCGGGCTGGGTTCTGCGGGCGGACTACAACTCACGGCGGACTACACCTCCCGGCGGACTACACCTCCCGGCGCGCCCCGCGGGCCGTCGCCGTGCGGGGCATGCCGGGAGATCGGCAGCACCGCGGCCTCCATGATCTTCCCCTCCCGCCGGCGCGGCAGCGCCCGCTCGTCTGGGGGTGGGCGGGGCTTTCTGGCGACCACCTCTCTGAGCGACGTCCACATCGCCCTATCAGCGCCGGCTCTAGCGCGGCTGTAGCCAATGAGCAGCACGGGGGGCGGGCTCCCGCCGCGCCGGAGGTAGCGGTAGTGGCGGCAGCCGGAGCGCGGCCGTGGGAGGGCGCGGGCCCTGTGTCAAGGGGCAGAGAGGCCGCTCGGGAGCTGTGCGGGTCCGGCGGGGCTCGGGGGCTCGGTCAGCGGCCCCGGGGGGCCGCGATCGGCGGCGGCATGGAGCAGGCAGCGCCCAAGAGGTAACGACCCTCCCCGGCGGCCCCCTCCCCGCCCGGGAGCGGCGATATGGCCAGGGTGAGGCCTCGGTCCCGGGGTCTGTGAGGGGGCAGTGGGACAGGGACGGTGCTGAACCCTGCCTAGCGGCTGGAGGGCTCTCTCACGTTGGGAAGGGTCTTCTGTGGGGTGGGTGCCACGAAATACCCCCTCCAGTAAATGCCCTGGTGGAGACGAAACCCTTGGGGGCTTGCTGAGTTAAGGGAACATTTGTAATGTGAAGTGAGGGAAACTTGGTCGCCGAGCAAAGTCCTCTCTGGCCTGGGGGTCTCTCACTTCATAGTTTAGGTCTGTGGCAGGAGCGCACATGAGTAGTTCTCTTTTCACGTTGGAAGGTGTCCTTGTGTTCTGCTGCTGGAGGGATAGATGCTTGTGGGGGTGGGCGTTGCATAATTGCAATTGCAAATCAGGGAGTGGGAAGAGGCAAAACCCAAGAATATTCCCACAGTAGATGTATTTTCTCAAATATATAGGCTCTCAGGTCGTATTACTGTGAACGTTTTCTAAAATAATTTATTATTTGACTTCTTAGTGCATAAAATGATTTTGCTTTGTGTTACATTTAATCATATATTTCAATTGGAACTAGCCTTTCTTGGATATAGTTGTACAATACACAGACTGTAGTTGTATGGTGTACAGAATGTAGTTACATGGTTTACTTATAGATTTACTGCCTTAGAGCTCTGATTTTACTTTCGCTTCCTGAGAATTGAATGAAAAATCTAGAGACTACACAACATAAATTTATGATATAGGATTTTCATCAGTTTTTACATTCATCTTTAAAACCTCTACATCCTTCATTTAGAACCTTTAAAATTCTTTAAAAGAAGCTTCCTGCTGGATGATAGTACTTCAGAAGAATGTAGCCTTGAACTTCTGATGATTTCTCCTCCAATAACACATCAAGTGACAGTACCTACTGTGGAAAACTTTGAAAAAGAATTGGTTTGTAGTTGCTGTGTAGGGTGGTTTTAGCAGGCAGTGGGGTATGGAGGGACAGACCTACACTGTAGTTTCAGTGCTGACAGTGCTGCGTATCTCAAATGAAGGAAGTAGGTCAGGCACCAGCGAGGATTTAGGAAAAGAAATGGAAATCTCTGAGGAGTAATCAGTGTCACCAGCAGCAGTGGAAACCTTGGGATCTGGTGATATCATGGGACAGAAAATCAAACTGTGAAGTTAGCATTACCTACCAGGTGTTTTGGGGAAGATATGGCATTTGCTGTAACTTTATTACCTAGCTGGAGGTGTGTGTCTGGCCTAACTGAAACGAAGAGATTTTTAAATCTGGATTCAGTCAGGAAGGACTAGATGCGGGAATGTCTAAACTCTGGCATGTTTTTATACTTCCCATGTTTTTATACTCCCCGTGTTTTTATACTCCCCATGTTTTTTGAATCTTATTTCTGGAAATTTGTGATGAGAACTTAGATTTGTTTCTTCAGTGGAAGGGAAGATTTGAACTCAGTTTTTCATAAGATATTAACTCGGGTTATTTCATAAGATTTGAGGCAAATTTTTTGTGACTGTTTATAGTAGCTGCCTTACTGGTAGTTTTGTAGTGTTTCTTGGTTGTTGGTATTCCCAGCTATTCTTCTAGGCCACTCCCTTTTTCTGAAAGTCCAGAAGAAGTGCAGTTTATTTTTTGGGGGCTGAATTTTTGGTGCTGTCCTTGGATGAAGTAGTGGCTTGAAATGGACCGTGTTTACTTGGCAAAACGGATGTGAACACTAGAATTCTTTGGTGCCTGTTGTCCACAGGAGCAGTTACTGAGAGGGATCTATTGGCATCATATCCGTGGTGCAAGACATCCATTTAGAGGTAGCAAGAATTTCATATGTACACGTCAAAGCTGCATGGATGTCCTAGAATCCCAATGTTCCCTTAGAAGTATAGGGCACTTTTATCCCCACCTGACTGGAGAGGAGCACACGATGCAGTTGCCTGTTGTGTAATTTTTTAATACTGCCCTTCAGAAAGTAGCAGTGATGATGCCCAAGTGACATTTTAGGCCATTGTGACTTTTCAATGGGGTAGCTGTCAAAATAATTCACTTTTTTTCTTTAACTAGTGTACTGCAGCAATAACACAAGACTTCTAAGGGAGAGTCCTTTTCAGAATATTTTTTACTTTAAAAGTAATTTAGAGTAGATGTTCTGATTTTATGCTGAACAATTTGTGCAGTAGTTGACACAGTGTTTTCTTGCATCTGAATCTCTAACTGTACTTCAGATGTGCTTTATACTTTTTTCTCTCACTAAAAAGGAGATTTACTCTTGAAATAGTTACAAAATTTGCCTCTTAGTCTTGTGATATTCCTCTGTTGTTATTGTTGTATTTTTCTGTATGCCTTGGCAAGATCACATGTGAGGATACAGGTTGCATACAAGGGAAAAAGGTTAGAGACAATTTTCTCAAGTACACAGTTTTTAATCTTGCCCATCTCCTGCATGCTGCTGCCAAATGAAAGGCCGCTTAACAAGCACGGGAAGTTTTAATTAAGGTTTTCCAGTCCTTTCTTTAAACTTGAATTTAATTTTCACTAAAAAACATAACTTTTCAGATTTTGTGGAAAGAGGATGAACTTGTTCTTAGAATATGAACTGTTTGTGATAAAACAGTATTGTATTGTATTTTTTAATGTTTGTGTTAATTGGCATGTTGGCAATTGTCAAGTTCCTCCTGAAAACGATGGGACAAAAATGTTTGGGCTTTATTGGTAGAACACTAAATGTAAGTACACAGTACAAGGTGTAAACTGTCTTAATCTTTCTCCTGCTTGTGTGAATGGTGTGAAGCAGAGTAACTGTCTCGAGGCTTCCACATGCCACCTCTACTTCAGATGACTGCAGTGATTTCTCCTACTACCTTCTCTTTTAATATATCAGGATAATTGATCCCAGCCATTCTTTTTAAATGTTTCAATGTGCTAGTTCTTCTGTGCAATAAACCACATAAATTCATGTTTCTTGGAGCAGCTGTCCAGTTTTTCGTAACTCATGACAGTAATTGATGGCATTCTATTCTTTATTCCAGCTTTATTTTTAATTTTGAACTTTCAGGGAATTTTTATCTCTACCTCTGTATACAGCACATCACCAATTTATGTTGTAAAATCTATATATAATGACTGTAGGATACTATACTCATATTTTGTGTTTTTCATTTTTTGGGAGGAAATCTCTTGCTCTTTCATGTTGCAGTTCATATTTTTCTGATCTTTATGCTGGGATTGGGTGCCTCTTACGTTTTCTAGGTTTTCCTTTTCTAGAGTTTTGCTGATGTACTCAGTGACAAATAAGATTCTGGTCAGACTAAGAATTAATGTTTTCTCATATGAACTGGATTTATAAAAGTATAATTATTTGCTAGGATATATTTTTCTTGTTAAGAGACTAGCTGGTATGCAGCGAGACCTCTTTGGAACAAGAAAATCCTTTTGACAGGTCTTTCCCAGAACTGTAGTTTAGTTAGTCCTTCTGGTTTAAGGAACAGGTTCCCATCTGGAAGACCTTTAAAATAGCTCATAATCACTACTTGATAATTTTCTAGAGAAAAAAAAAAACAAACGACAAAATGACTTTCTACCCAGGTTTTATACTGAACTTCTCTGCATCTGTTTTAGACTTTCTCATATATAGTGATATATATATCTATATACACTCACATATGGCACTGGTATCCTTTGGCCAGAATAAAGCAATGCCTGGATTTACTGATCTACTGATTTATTTGTTGTATTTTAAATGCTTGTGTTATGAAAGTAGAGGATGAATGAGGGAGAGAGGAATGAGACACAATCTATATTTCCTATTGTTCTTGTGAGCTTTTGTCCCTTCATTTTTGCCTCCTGCCTCCTCTTCACCTTTCCCCCTCCCCCCCCACCATTTAGAGCTGATTCTGAAGTCTTAGCTGTGTTTCTCTGTCCCAAGGTTGTTGCTTGCGTTTAGCCAACAAGATAATATTTCTAGTCTTTTGTACTTTACTTGGTGCTTTGCAGCCAGTTATACCAGTCGCCACTTTCTTCCTTGTTTCTCATAGAGTTTTCATAAATGCTTTCTTTATTGCAGCCCTTCAGGGTATATCGCGTGATGTTCTGTAGTTCACGAGCTGAATATTCTATTTAAACATCTAGAAACAGAAATCATTAAAATGTCTGAGTCATTAGGATTTTTCTATGATTCAAAGAACAGTGATGTTGATACTATCACTTGAACACCGGACCTAGCATCTGAACTGTTAAAATGTTTGTGAAGGAGTGGGAGGTGCTTTGAGCAGGGTATTTGGTGATGACATTCCTGAGGTTGTCACATCTTTCTTACCGTAAAGAGGTTTTGTCTTAAACTGTCTTAGTGTTAAGTGTGATTTGGTCTCATAGCATGTTTGCCAGAGTTGGATAATACGAAAATAATTTTAAAACTACAGCATGCTTACTTCTTTGATCTCCTTTGCCTCTCAAGTACTCCAGATAATCTGTTATTTGACAGTGACATTGGTTTTGATCAGTTTATGGCTGTTTGCGATTGTTTCACTAACTCTTCTCAAGCACTCACAATGCCTTGGCATTAATGGTGCTGTTGGAAGCCTTTTGGTATGGATTTTTTTTTTTCTTCTTCTTCTTTCTCATTTTAGCAGGCGTTACTCTTTCGATGAGCAGGTGGAAGTGTTCTCTTTATGGGCATCTCCAGTCAGGGGTACTGTATGCTTTCTCTTTTCTTGCTGTTACTAAAAAGTTCAGTCCCTCTGCTTTTCTGTTTAGTACATCTCTTGTTACGCAGTTCTTTGACTGAGAGACTCAGCTAAAGGTTATGCTTTTTATTTTTCAGGGCTCTGCTTCTATTATGAACATAGTGTGCATGGGTTTTTTTGGTGGCAAGAAGGGAATGATTGCAGCAACTTATTCTTGAATGCTGCCTTTAAGGCTGCGTATAACCTGTTCAGAGAGGAAAAAAATTTGAAACAAAGAAGCAAAATGAATAATTTATTACTTTAATACTTATCTGCAAAATATTTTTTCCTTTTTGATTTGTCTCAACGCATGCTTGTTCAGTAATGAAATATGTGCTCTTCTGCAAGATACAAGCTCTGTCCCTCTGCTTTCTAGTGTCTAACGAGCAGAGAGAGTGGAAAAAAAAGAATTTCGATCTTGTAGGCCAGTTTTGCAGACATTATTTACCTGTTCTCATTTGAATTTTTTGCTGTTTTTCTCCATGTTCGTGAGTTGTGCCTTTCCTTTGCTGTGAAGATTTTTATTTTCCCTAATCACACAGACTTTCCAGCTTGTTGACTATTTGCTGTAGCAAACTGCATGGTCTTTACTGTAGTTAATGCACCTTTCCTTACTGATTGTGGATGCTTTTTGTATTCATATAATTGCTACATCTGTGAAATAGTTCTTTGATGTATAAATGTGTGCACCCTTGTGCCTTCTCCTTGCCTTGCTTCCCTTGTTTAACACTGATCCATATGACCTCTGTGCTTTTACAATTACTTTAAATTTTTTGCTTTTACTTAGATGGTTGGCAATTACAAGTTTGTTTTGACTCAGGAGTTCCCTCATTGGTAATTCACTTTAATTTTTATTATTTTTATATATTACAGAATTGCATCTCCTAATATGAAGGGTTTTTTTTCAGATCACTGTTCTTCCACTGTTAAGATTTGCCAATCTTTTCTGTCCATGCCCTCCTTCCTTCCCCTATTTTGTATTTGTTTCTAGAAAGTGTTGTGAGATAATGTATTTTCCTTAAGTTCTCAATGATCTGCTGTTCTTCAAAGTTTCTTTTTTTTTTTTCCTCTTTTCCTCCTCTTGCATATGGAATATATTGTCTATATTTAACACTACAGCACCAGCTATTCTTCAGCTCATCTTCTACTTTAATAGTACCCTTGGCTGTCATGTAGAGTCAACTTGTTATTTCAGTCTTGCAGCAAAATTCCCTGTAGCTTTATGGTGAAGGATTTACATGTTGCAGCCACCCGGCCTTGCCGCAATGTGTGTGTGGTTATATTTTCCTGTGCAATGTTCAGTGTTGGCTCTATTGCAAGCTTGCAGCCAAGTTGTGTTTTGAGATTTGCCAGGAGTCTGGGGGGCTGGATAGCTGGGAGTGCTGGAGACCAGGGAAAGGCTAGGACTGCTTGTAAAGGACAACAAATGGTGGTAAAAGGGGGTTGAGAGTGCTGGAAAAAATCATAGGGTGTTACTGAGTGATTTGAGACTGTGTGAGAGAGAACTAAGGGCAAAATATGGTGATGTTATGTAATTAGAGATTTTGTTGTATCCTGTCCCTATGTACATTCACAAAGATGCAAGAGAAGCTGCCCCAACAGCTCTTACAGTACTCAGCTCTTGGAATTTCAGTGTTCTGCTGCTACCTGGGAAGTGCTACCATATGCTCCCAGAATCATCTTGACTTCAGAATTCTGCTTTTAAAGATGTCATTCACTGGCTGATGAGTGGTACAGTTTAGAAACTGAGTACTTCATGTGGATGAAGGATTGGTTTATAATTAGAGGACAATGTGGCATCCTCTAGGCAGTAAGGGGCATGTGTTTGCATGCTGACTGTTTTCTGAGGGAAGGTAAACTTTCCTGTATTCTTTGTCTGTTTCTACTTTAGCAAAGGAAGTGGTTTGAAGAGTGAATTGGTCCCATGCTGTGTTGAATTGAGCGAACTTTAGTGGGAAACTGATAACGACAAAAATTGTCATAACTTTATTCATCTTATGTGATAGTTGATTAAAATTTTGTTGCTGCGCATTAAGTATTTTATTTTCATTTGAATATAATTTTCTTTGTAATAATTTATTCTGTCTGCTTGTGTGAAAATCTGCTTGAGTTCTTTCTCCCCCAAACAAATAAATAACTTTTGTCTTTCTTTTAGCAAACTGAAAAAGCTAAGTGAAGATAGTTTAACTAAGCAGCCTGAAGAAGTCTTTGATGTTCTGGAGAAGCTTGGTGAAGGGTAAGTACAGCTATTTACAGGGGCATAGGATCAGAGGGAAACAATACATAAAGCGTATGTTGGAGTATTAAGTTACAGAGAGAGTGACTGTAAATGTCCTAAGGAGTGCCTCTATAGACAAGTTTTACTACTAAAGCAAATGCATGCATCAGTAGATTTCCACACTTTCCCTAATATATTGATGTATTTTTGATGTCTGTTATTTGTTAACACAGCAAATGTACTTGCACCTTATAATGGAATTAGAAACTCTAAATCTTGACGAAGATGCATTCTTCAGTCTTTCCTGAGGTCCTGGTAGAACTGGTCTTTTTGCAGCCTGAAAAACTCTCAAACTTCTGCATGCACATATGGCTTCTGTGACTTTTTGTGCATAATGGAAATCAGGAGCAGTTTGTCTTGTTTTTTGAAAGAATTGCCTCTTATTTTTAGGTCTTATGGTAGCGTGTTTAAAGCGATACACAAAGAATCTGGACAAGTTGTAGCAATTAAACAGGTCCCTGTGGAGTCAGATCTTCAAGAAATAATTAAAGAAATCTCTATAATGCAACAATGTGACAGGTAGGTATGACATTCCTGTTCCCTTTTTAAGAGTCTGTGTGAAAATGTATTTGTACTTGTGAAAATAGCTGAAATATAAGCAGCCGCAAACTTTTTTATGGAAAAGTAAATTGTCCAACATAGGCTTTTTAATTAAAGGAACCACTTTGTGGGCCTCCTGCTCTCCTTAGTTTAGGTTGAAGGAAGTACAAATAGTGTACGTAACAGAAACTGTTGAAAGAATAAATACTGGCCTCTGCTTAGAATTCTCTGTGCTTGCTTCACTTTACTTGCTCTGTTAAAGCTAAAGGTTATTGTTTCTTTTAAATGTCTTAGGCTTTGTGAAATTCTGAATTACTTGTTTCAGAAGATTGGTAAAGATGTTTCTAGCAAAAAATTAATGTCTAGCAGTTAACTTCCAGAACAATATTCTCTGGGCTGCCTTTTTCATGCAGGAACATACCTTTTAAAAATGAACAATCTTGTAATAGTGCTGGTGGACTGTTACCTTACACTTGTTCACAAATGCTATATCTTATGATTGCAGGTCTTGTAGAAATGGAAGCCTTGGTGCAAGGATGCAGAAATTACTTTGCATTTTCTGTCTATCAAGTTTTGGGCTGCAACTTCAAAATCAGATTTATTAGTGTCAGTCTTTAGGCAAATATGAACAGTGTTTTGAGACTGCACAGCACTTGATGTTTTGAAAAGATCATCTTGTCCTGATTGATTATAACACTGAATTGTTGCTGGGAATACTAGCTTAGTATAAATATGGTAAGAGATGGTCATGAAAATCAGTGGGTTTTCTTTAGAAGTAATACAGCCTTCCTCACTTCATGAGTTTATAAGGAGCGAGATCAATATGTCATGCTTGTAAGTGGTAGACATTTGGACTAGTTGGGAAGAGAGTGACCCACCTTTCCTTCTGAAAAGGCAAATGCATTTACTGCTAACAGTTGCTCTTAAATGAAATAGTTTTTTGGTAGTGTTGACCTGTCTTTTTGTAAAGACAATATCATGTTGCAGGAGGCAACCATAGGTCCTCTCTTATATCAGTTGTCTATATAAAGAATGTTGCTCCCAGAAATGCTGATCCTAAAATACAGTTCCTTGCTCCAAAACAAAATGGTGTTTATTCCACCCCACAGTGTAGATGTTCTGATGAGAAACCACTGTCTTAAATCTCAGTATCTCACTTCCTGACTTTGTGGGAGATAGATGACAATTGAACTGTAGCCTTCTTTGTTTAAGTTCCTGCAAAAAGCCCTGCCCCAAACCTTCAGTCTTTTATTTCCATAAATACACCATCTAATAACTTCTTAAGGATGATCCTTTTTATGTTTACTACATCTGTTTCTGCCTTTCTTTTGCAAGTGACTCCAAGGAAGCATTATGTCAAGTGACAAACTGATGAGTAGCAAGGCAATATGTTCTGTTTGTGACAATACTATCACTTCACATGGGACACTTCATTATGAAAATGCATTTGCAAACCCAGAAGGCTTCAAACCAACACTGAATTCTCTTTAATATGAAAGTCTAGCTCTGTGCTTGAAATAAGTTCATGCTTGCAAAACTGGGAAAACATGGGTGAGTTTCCATGTTATTTTGCTCAGGAGAGAGGAAAGCAAGACAGTCTTTTTAAGAAGAGAAACATTCAAGAAAGGCCTTAGAGGAGGGGAAAACAAAGCTTTCTATCGGATGACTAATGTTTGGGAAAACTGTCTGTATTTGAAGATTGCTGAAAACTTATATACATAGTAGTGCCTTTATAATTTTATTAAGTAACCAGAATTTATTCTAATGAGGCATTGATTAAGCTAATTACAGATTTAAAAGGTATGTGGTTGCACTTGCTCTTTGGCTGTGTCAAACCGTAGTTTTTAACAACAGGTGTGCTGGTGATTTTTTTTTTTCTTCTACTAAGAATTCATCTATTTATCTAACTTTTTTTTTCCATCTAGTCCTTATGTTGTCAAGTACTATGGCAGCTACTTTAAGAACACAGATCTATGGATTGTTATGGAATATTGTGGAGCTGGCTCTGTTTCAGACATAATTAGACTACGTAATAAAACGGTGAGTTGTTTTTTGTTTTTTTTTAAAGTATGTATAGCACCTCTTAAAATGAACTTGTGAATTAAGATCAGAAGCCAGAATAAAAGCTGGAGTTACAAGACAAGATCTTGGCTGATGCCAAGGGGCCTATCTGTGCCTTGGTTCCCAGGAAACAAGCTCATGCGGTTGCTGACTGTCTTTGCGCATTCCTCTGTGGAATGATCACCAGCAGGAGCAAATGCATTTTGAAATATGAAGATCTTGAGAATTTCTTGAAAATTACTGCTTTGTAGAAGGCAAAACTGTGGCTTCTTTCCCCTACCCCCTTCCACCTTACAGTCTGTCAGCAGCCACTTAGTAGCTGCATAGTTTGGAAACAGGCAAAAAATTGTCTCGCTCTCACTCAGTAATTGGGGAGCATGAGAAGTAACTGGCATTACTCAAGGATTGAGAAGGGGAAGAGATGCCAGTTAAGGAATGTGAGAGGGAACCAAAATGAGGGTTGTATGGAAGTGTCTTAATGGACTTATAACAGCAGTAATATAGTAGAAGCCTGTAGGAAGCAGGTTTTGTTAGTTCTAACTAAGAAACAGCTTCTCTGAAGAGTGTTTTGTTGTAGGTGTCAAACAACCTTAAATTCCTTTGAGTCCATTGTTTTCAGTAATGGGCTGTAACATGAGGTATTCTTTTTACCAGCAAGTACTCTGAGGTGACGCTGCTTGCTGGGCTTCACATTTTGTAAGCACTCCCTGAAATGTTCCTTGCACCTTACTTGGGAGCAGAGGGGGAAAGTAAAGGAGAGAAAAGCAGTGTTTAGGCCCAGAAAACAAGACATAAAGGAAAATGGAATCAGGTTTATTAGGAAGTGGAGGTGATGTCAAGACTAAAGGGAGCCCCTTTGGAAAAGGTGGCTTGTATCAGGGCTGCTGTAATGTTGAACTGATGGCTAGGGAGAAGCCAAAGCCAATGTGAGATTGCTGGAGTTTTGCAATCTCCAAAATGGGTGTTCTTGCAGTTGTGTATTGTCCAAGGATCAGTAGCTCCAATAAGAAATGACATAAGCTAGTCCAGAATTTAAAAAACCAGAACAAACCATAACCCATTTAAAACAGAATTTAGGAAAAAAAAGGAGCAAACTTGTTTGTGCATTGATATAAAATGCGTGAATTCTTATTTTAAAAAAGGTGTGCATGTGAATGTGTGTGTACTTATATAAAATCAGGCTATCTAGTTTTTCTTACACCTATTGTAGGATATTAACATAGTAGATATATTAGAGATTTGAGGGGAAGATATATTGGAGCAAATGCTTGTGGTTAAAGTCTATATGATTAAATAGCATAATTTCTATTTTATGAATCAGAATAATCACTAAATACATAGATACTGGTGTGAAAGCTTTTGTAAAGGCAAGTCATGGAGTGCATGGCTAGTAGAGGTTCTGTAAAGGAGTTGGTAAGGACACAATTAATGCTGGCTCGTGTAAAGTTGGTTGGATGTGCTGAAATGTTTATGGACAGACTTCCACACCAGAGGCTCTTCAAGCAAATACAGCTGTAATCTGGAGTAAATGGGAAATTCTGTCACAGGTGGGTAATTGTTTTAAATATAAAAAAGATGGTGTAGGTGGTCTTTTTTGGCCTACTATGTGGGTCTGTGCTATCCTGTTTCAGAAAGAGGGTAGAAATACTGGTGAGAGAGGTTATATTCCTGGTGGTTGAAACTGGGAAAGGCTTGAAAGGCTTTGTGGTACTGAGAGAATAAGCACAAGTAAATGTGAAGAAATACATTTGGCTTGGTGGGGAAGGGAAAGTCTTTATATTCAGATTCATGAGCACTTCAGCCTAACTTTTAGAAATAGTTGAATAAGTAAAGTGGTTGTCAGAGATTACAGTGGTACCAAGGACACAGCAGAACTGTGAAAGTTAAAAGAAGCTAACAAGGGTGATCAGAAGTAAAGACTACGTCTCTAGAAGCAGATGGCAAATACTTTTGCATATTTCTGTGATGAGAAAAGGTACCTGGAGAGAGAGACATGATGAAAGGTTTTGAAAACCATGAGAAGCACCAAGAAAGTAAGATATGGTTATCTTACTGTTTATTACAAAACAAGAGATCACTTGTGATAGTAGATGCAAAGCAAAAATTTTTTCTTTGCACATGATGATGAGGGTCACTGTATAGTTATAGAAGTTCTTGTAGATGCTGAGAGTTGATTTTCAAAAGGCAGCTAAATAAGACCAGGAAAAAATGACTGTGACTGTACTCGAATGTGTAAGGACTGGAGCAGGAAGTCCATGTGCTTCAGATCTCTGGGAAGGTGAAGCAGACAACTATCACTGTTTAATTGGCATGTACTTACATTCAGGCAGGCTACCAGGCTAGACAGAATTTTCATTCTGGTGTAGGATAGAGAGTGTTCTAGTGCCTGTAACAAAAAAATAAGCAAAGCAAACTTCTCTATTTCTCTCTTGCTATGCCTCTGTCTTGCAAGTTTTGGAAGATTTAGGCAGAGGCTTTGGACTTGTTTGAATACTCTTGCTCTTTGTGGAACAGTGGCCTGATCACCCAGACTGTGTATGATGGGAAGCTTGTGACTCTTATTGCTGGAATGAAGCTGCTTGAAGTAGTTGAGCATTCTGTTGATGACCTGACATTTTATTTATTTATTCATTAAATGGAAATAAATGGTTTTGTAAGAAGAAAATAAGTATTTTCACGTGCAAACAAGGAGAGAGTTGTTTCTTATTTTGTCAGAGTATTTACTGAATATAGTCAGACACATAGAGTTATGTGTTCTGTAACTTTCCTAAATTGTCAAATGAAGACTGTGGCTGGGCCAAGGAAAAGTTTATTTCCTGCTTCTTCATATTTAAGGAAAACAAATTGAGAAAGTTGAAGTAAGAACCCTTTAATTCAGTGGCAATTAGGATTATCATTTGGACTTGATCTTAAAGGTCTCTTCCAACCTAAACAATTCTATGATCATTATTTAATTAAGTCATAGGAAAAGGTGGATTTCTCCTCCTGTTTGGGGCAGAACATGGATATGTATTTGCCCTTATTGCTTGTCTCTATGAATTTATTGATCATCTTTTTCTGTTTTTGTGGTTCTACATTTTCAAAAGTTGTGTTTGTCTAGAAAGTGAACAGCACTGGGCTTTGCTCTAATGGACCAAAACCAAGGGAAACAGAATTCAGAGTTAGGGTTGTTTTTAGTGACTGTTTGGAGCCTATTCATATAGAGAAGTTTTCAGCTTGACAAGAGCAGGCTCTTGTCCAAGAGACCTAAGCCACCAATTTGAAGTTAAATGGACCCCTGGACTTCTGCCTGGAGTCTTCTAATGTGCCGGGGAGATCAGCAGCACTTCAGCACATTCATGATTCTTGTTAGCTCATCTGGGGTGTAGTATTCATCAGTCCTGGGCAACAAAGCTTAGATCTAGTTTTGTCTACTTTTCTCAGAAACTGGTTTGGGAAGTACACGTATCTTGTACAGTCAAACTGTGCGTTGCTGCCAGGAAGGGCAGTTCTGCTGTTGTTCTCCAACCTGACTGATGTGTTCCTCCTGTCTTTTTTGTGCCTCAGATGCAGTGATTGTCTGTGGCTGCAGAGTGATCTTTGATAAGCTTGATGATATAATGGGGGAACTTCCTCTCTAGTCTGTCCTCACCACCCTCTCATGGGCTCACTCTGGACTTCCTATGGCAGCACAGTGGCTTGATCTGATGCAAGGGAGACATTAGGAATGAGCAGTGCAGAAGGGGAAGGAAGAGAAGGTATGAGACTGACTTTCAGTGCCCATAGAATGAGATAATTACAGTGTGAAGCAACACTCTAAGCCTTACTGGCTGCTCTTAACAGAAGGGAGAATATTTACACACAACCGACCTTGTCTCTCTCGTGATAATTAAGGATGCACTTGCTCATCCACTGATCATGATTAACTGAGTCATTCTCATCCTCCCTCTTTGGGGACCAATTTCAGTTGGCTGAAACATACCAGGTAGTGGCTATGTTGTCGGTTTATCAGACAAACCCGTCTTATTTGGGTCAGTATTGTAAGTGTCAAGTGTAGGAATGGAGAGCTGCACAGGTAGGGTGCAGTTGGGTCCAGATTCTGCATTTTGTATCTAAAATTACTTCCTTTACATGCCAGTTTATCAGTTACATATATAGTGCCTCATGTGCTCTTAATGGTTAGCTTCTGCCACGTTTTCTTAGCTAAGTACTATTTTCATGTGTTTAAGCTCCACTCATTCAAGTGAATAGTGTATCCAAATCTCTGGATGTTGTATTTAAATGTCCCACCGGATTCGCTTTCTCTGTATGTTACCGTGGGGATCCAGGGTAAATCTTTTGTTATCCAGGCTAAAGGCATTGTGCTCATAAGGATGTTGTTTTGCAGTTTTAAGCAGTCATGTTTCTCAGTAATTTCACAGTTAAAATAGTTTCAATTTGTAGGCCTTTGCTGCACTAAAGTACATGTGATTATCAGCTGTAAAGCAGCCATCTAGGGCCTAGTACCTCTTATATTTTTTGTGTCAGTAGCATCTCTTGAAGTATAACTTCCTCAGTTGAGCCCACATGGATTAATTAGTAGCCAGGCAGTCCTTACACAAAGTTTGAAATTCCTTCTATGCTGGCTCACTTGCTTATCTGATCTTGGTGACTGTGGACAAGTCCATCCTGGATGTGCTGCTGACCATATTCTGTCAGTGGGCCTTCCAGGTGGTGAATTGACTCAACGGGCTAATTGGCTGTGTTACTACTCAGAGACTGATCTTTAGGCCAGCATTCTTAAATTACTTTTCTCTGCAGCCAGGCTGAGGAAAAGGAGGAAAGAACTTGATCACAAATGTCCCAGTTGCCTTATTCTGTGTTTAGCCTTACAAAGCAGGGTAGCTTATACTAGCTTCTGCAATGCAACACAGAGATTATTCAGTGCTTCTCTAATAGAATCCTTACCATGGCTCTGAATGATTGACTGTTACATAAATGCTGGGAATGATTTTTCCTTAGTTCTTTAGGGTAGTATTTTGAGTTCCTTAAAAAATAGGTTGTACTGTCTGACTCTCAGAATGATAGACCTTTCTTTCAACCTTGCATTAAACTGTGTTCATCTGCTTGGAAATTTGCTCATGAAAATTACTTTTTTTCCCTGAGCTGGAAAATCTTTGTATGCCAGAAATAAGATGCGTGTTATATGTTGACTAATTTTTATGAAAGAAAAGGAAGCTTGAGCTACACTGGTATTCATCCATTTCCAAAATAACTATGTATATATTACATGCAAATACAGTTGACCAAAAGCATTCAGAAATGGGGAGGTTTCAAAATGAAGATTGGTCATGCAGCATGCTCTGGTAAATATGCTTTGGGATATACTAACTGTCCTCTCTTCCCCCTTTTTCTACAGTGTTAGCAGATCATGCTCACTCAATGAGGAATAATATGCTATTAAATTATATATCCTCTGAAGTCCAGTGTTTATTTGTAAAATACTGCAACAGTTGCTCTGAAGACAGAATTATCTCTCCCCAAACTTTATCTGACCTTCCTCTTTTCATTAAAAGAAATACCGTTGTTAACTAGTGACATGAATATCTACAAGTCAGTTCTAGGGAGAATTAGCTTCCTGGATGATTTCTGTAGTTTCCTACTTAGATTACCCAATGCAGGTGCATAAAATGTTGGAGTTCATTTTGTGGGCCGTTTTAAGTTGCTCAGACAATAAAATGACCATGTAAACACAGAATATAAAGAAATTTATAATAAAATCTTGCAATAAAAGGTAGTTGTTTAAATGAATGTTTAATCAGGTCAGTTTTCTATTGGTACCCTGTATAGAGCTTGCGTCGCAAAACACAGATAATCTTATTCCTATTGTAATAAGGGGTGGAAGTTTAACCTTATTGCCTCCCCACACTGCTCTTTCCCCTCAAAAGAACCCCATCATTGTTTGCCTTGGAGAGCCAGAAATATCAGCTGAATTTTTAATGTATTTCCAGTTTGAGTCAACCTCTCTGCATATAAAGATATCAGCTGGGCAATAAAATTTGTCTCCATTCAAGGAGTTAAGCCAAATTTCATTACGGTCTTCCACATATATTTTATTTTACAATAAAAGAATCTTTTTAAAGTTTAGATGGGTTTATTGCTATATATTATTGTGGTGAGGAAGTGGAGGAAATGTAGAAAAACTGCAGGTAAAAGAAAGGCTACTCTTTTGAATTTGGGTGTTTATTTTAGAGGTGGTAAGGAAGGAGGTGAACAGTGTGCCACTGATTTGGAATAAGTGATAATTTTAATTTGAAAGGGACCTCTGGAAGTCATCTGGGTGAATCTACTGTTCTGAGGCAGGAAGTCCAGTTAGTGTTTAGGACCTTAACTTCAGATCGTTGTTAACAATCTGAAAAGTGTGAGACTCGACAGTCTCTTTCCTCAGCTCTGTGAACTTAGTTATTCTTGTATGTTCAGTGAGGACTGTTTTGGTTTGTTCTAGCCCCTATAGTCCAGTTCTAGCTGGACTCTCCAATTTGTCAGCCTTTGTTTTGTAGCAGCCTGGAACTGGGCACAGTGTTCCAGATTTGGCTTCACAAGTGCTAGATAAGGGGGAATATTTACTTGACCTGCGTGTGCTTTCCTAAGGAAGGCCGGTATATGGTTAGGGTGTATTGCTGATATTGCTGACTGATGTTCAGCTTGTCTTCTGGAGCCACCCAGAACCTTTCCTGCAGGAGTGCTCGCTGCAACATTGATTCTCAGTCCATACTGGTCATGGCATGGGGTTCTTCTCTCCTAGTGTGGGACTCTACCTTTGTTGAACTATTAGATTTGTTGTCAAGCTAATTCTTCCAGCTTGTTGAGATCCCTCTACATGGCCTGTCTTTTAGTGTATTGACTGTTTCCACCCTGTTTCGTATCATCCACAAACCATGATGGGGTGTGTTCTTGCTCATTGTTCAGGTTGTTGATCAAGATGTTGGGAGTATTCACCCTATGATCAGTCTCTGAGAACACTGCGTATACTTGGCTCTTGGTTACATTATGAACCACTGCTGAGCCTGGCAGTCCAGCTGGTTGTTCTTCTAGATCTTCTCCATGATTCCCCAGATTTAGCTAAAAACATATATTGGAGACTGCCAACAGCCTTTGTAAAGTCAAACAAAATGACATCCTCATCTTTCTCTTCATCCTCACAGGAAAGTGACCAGGTTAATTTAGCATGATTTCCTTCTGGTCAATTTATGCTGCCTGTTTCCAGTCACCTTTTTATCCTTTGTGTGTCTAAAAATTAGCTTCTCTGTAGATTCGGCCCATAATATCCTGGGGCCTGAAGATGAGCTGATCAGCCTGTAGTTCCTCAGGTCATTCTTCTTGCCCCTTTTGAGGATGATGGTGTTGTAAGGGACACCCTGATTGCTGTAACCTTTTCAAGTTGATGAGAAGTAGTCTTGAGTTGACATTAGACAGCTCCTTGGCACCTTTGGATGTGTCTTATCTGCTCCCATGGACTTATATTTCTCCAGTTTACTGGAGTAATTCCTAACTCATTCTGTTTTGCTACTAGGCAGAGACATCTGAGAGCCAGAGAAACCCTACTAAAGACTGATGCAAGGAACATGTTTGGGAGATTTCTGCATAGTTTGTCAATAAATTGAACATTCAACACAAAATCTTTCCTACATTTTCTCTCCCTTCCCTTCTCCCTTCCCTTTCTCTATGTATAGACCAATACGATCTTCTTGCTGTCCTCTGTTTTGCTGTCCAGATTCAAGTCCGCCCTATTCTTGCCCTTTGTAATTCAACTCCTTTACTATCCAGGCAGTGCTCCTTTATTTATCTTTAGTAATCTGTTCCTGCTCTTTGTATGCCTTGTTCTTTGCATTTTAGCTCAGTTAGGAGTTCTTAGTTCATTCAAGATGGGTTCCTGCTGTGTTTACTTACCTTGCATGTCAAGAAGGACTGTTTTCATACTTCGAGGAGGTTGCCCTTTATGCTCAACCAGCTCTTGGTTCACTTACAAGATTGTCCAAGGTCTCTCTTGGTGATGCTATCAGAACCAGTGGGGATGGTATGAACAGGTGTGTAGTTAGTGAGCCAAGTGATCTATTTGCAGATGTGTTCTATACAATGGTGAAGCTGGTTTTAAACAGTGACAAATCAGATAAGTGCTTCCTTTTAGAACATACAGTTGTATTGTTCCAGCAGACCTGTGGTAAGGGCTTCCAGTGAAGTTCTTGACCTTATTCACAGTTCTTAACCTTATTCTTGTCAGAAAAGGACTTTGAAAATCCGAACTAACTACATTGGTGCTGATCACAGCTGTGTGTAGACATGCCAATGCATGTGCTACTGAATAATAGTAAAAATCTGCACTTACTACAGTGCTAAAGAAGTTCTGTACTTTTCTGCATTACTTCTAAGGTTGTGCTTAACATCTGGTTCAGTACTTCATAGGTATCTTACAGGAAGCTGGAACATGGTAATGAAGGGCTGAGGAGTCTGACTTCATATTCTGATCAGTGCTTGACCTCCCTGTGTCTATGTATTAATGTTAGCTAATATTAAGCATGGGAGGCGCCTGAGATTTCCTGAAATAGTTTTTCATATCAGGCGCTAGATATGTTTTAGGTAATTTTGTGTTGCTGCTAGGCTATAGTAATTTTCAAACTACAGATAGAAGACTGATGTGTTAGCACTATCTTTAATTATCCAGTACAAAAATGCTAATTTAAGGAAAAGAGAAGATGAGGTCTCTTGCATATTATATTCAAGAAATATTGTGGAAGTTATGTTACTGGGATTATGTAGTGAAAAACAAATCTTAAAAAATACCAACACTGATCATCACCTGTACAGTGAATATTTGTTGTTATATTTATTGCAGCATATTTTCTGTATGATTTTATGTGCAGCATGGCTTGGGCTCAGTAAGAACAACTCTTGCCGCCTCCCTTATGATCATATGCCTAAATTGTTATACTCAAGTAAGACTGGTACTTCTCTTATGGTAGTGAGTTCTTACTCTGTCCATTACTGCAATATTGAGGTGTCTTCTTAGTTACAGGATTAAATAGAGATTATCTGAAAGTTTTACACCAAACCTTGTTGTCATAAGTAATGTCATGATTTGGTACTTTACTCCAAGACAGAGGCTGATTTTGTTTGAAGAGCACTATCTTTGCACATAGCCTACAGATCTGCTTTAAAAAATAAGTATGAAGTGGAGTTGCCCTGAAAGGGAGGCTCAAGGAAAGCGATTTCAGGACAGTGTAGTTTGTAACAGGTAGTGGGAACTAGAATCTAAGATTGGCTTCAGGCTAGAACTGTAACTAACAACTGTTTTTCTCTCTGAAGTTTTCTGCCTTAATTCCTAATTTAGATGTCAGATATTACAAATGGGAAAGGTATTGTGGTAACTGTCATCTCTTCTCCCCTGCTTATTTGCCCATCTCTCCTGCACCTCAGGTTTTTTGTTAGTCCAGCCTTGTCTTCATGTAAATGAAGAATAGGAGAGGTGTGTGGTTCTGATAAGATGTAGTATTTGAGCTTCATAGCTTCTGGTGGAAGAATGGCTCCTTTATTTGCCATGAGAGTGGACGTACCTGATGTGCTCAACCTAATCAGAGTGTTTAGATGCAGTAATCTGATACTTCCTGAAAGCATCAGACTTAATGTGCATGTATTAGTGTAAAAAGAGCAGCTGGGAATGGACTTAGGCAGTTAAAACAATTCAGCTGACCCAGACCCCTTTAGAGGGGCCTCAGGAAGGAGAATGACTGTGTGCAGAGAACCCGTAGACGAGTTGTCCCAACAGCTGCATGGATTAGGTAGTGTGTGATGGACTGGATAAATGCACCCCTCAGTCTCCCTTGTGCGTGGCATCCATAGCCAGTTAGATATAAATATGTGAATTAGCTGGTCTCCTAATAGATGTGGAACACTGGAATTTGCTGCTTTGCTCTCGATTCTGATTTAAAGATTGACTTCAGGTCTAATGTATTTTATGTAGGCTGTAGAGTTGTTCACCTTTATCATTCGTATTCTTTTTAATATATAATCTGCGCTGTGTTTTGACGGTGAAGGATTAGAAACTGCTCTTTGGCTGACTTATATTTAGAGGGTAGCACCAACCCATCGAAGGGACAGCATACAGGATTAGAACTAGCCAAAGATACCAAACAGATAAGTGTTCCACAAGGTTTTAAGTGAGGATCTTGACACGAATGGAAAGATTATGACTCTGAAATTATACTAAGGTGCAAGGTATAGAGCTGTGCTGATGGAAGAATGATGCTGTGCATTTAAAAGCTCAGAATAAAATAGACCAACTCTTTTACAGGAAAGATACTGCCCATACAGATTGATCAGGAATAGTATAGTGTAAGAACCGTACATCTAGATCAGGATGGCGGCATTGACTGGAACATAATTTTATGTTAATATGAAATAGTTTTGCTTCTTTTAATTGTTCTGTGTGGTGATTATCAATGGCATTGCTTATATGTCAATATCCAACTACTTCTAAAACTAGACAGTACTGGGCATTGAGTAGATGGCAGGTTGTGTGCTGTGACAGAGCACGTAATGGTCTGGTTCTGTACTTGGCTGTTTGTATGTTGGGTATTGTGGAGACACAGACACTACACTACCTACATAGTGACTTTTAACCATGCTTATGAGGACAGATTCTGATTTAGAGTAAAGAAGGGAGGAGACATAATTAGGAAGCATTTTGATGTGGATTTTAAGAGTTTATTTGTGGTTTTGTGAATAAATGAGTAGTTGTAGGAGCTTTGGATCTGTTTTTATACTTCGGTCCCTTGTTGCTTCCAACAATTGGTAGGCTAAAAAAGTGTGTCTGCCTCTATTTATTTCCCCAAATTCCATCAGGTTTGTGTTAGTTTGTGTCAGCTAGTCTCTATGATGTAAAGAAGAATTATATGTTATTTTTTGTCACGTTTAAAAAATTTTTTTTCAATATTTCCCAACAAAACAGTTTTTTTCCTATCTTGTAAATATGAAGACATAAGGTGTTGATGCAGTTAGGTAATCTGTATTCAAGAATATGTCCATATGTCCTTTTTATACAGGTTTAGAATGATGGAATACATTGTAAAATCCAGATGAGTTTAACTGCTATGCTCATCACAGGGAGAAAACCGGAATAGAACAGAAAGCAGTATTTCAGTTAGAAGGGTCCTACAATGATTATCTGGTCCTGCTGCCTGACCAGTTCAGGGCTGACCAAAAGCATGTTATTAAGGGCGTTGTCCAAATGCCTCTTACACACTGACAGGCTTGGGGCATCCACCTCCTGTAGGAAGCCTGTTCCAGTGTTTGACCATCCTCAGTAAAGAACTGCTACCTAATGTCCAGTTTACACCTCCCCTGGTGCAGCTTTGAACCATTCCCACATATCCTATCCCTGAATACCAAGGGGAAGAGCTCAGCATCTCCCTCTCCTTGTCCCCTCCTCAGGAAGCTGTAGAGACCTGTGAGGTCACCCCTCAGCCTCCTTTTCTCTGAATAAAACAAGTCCGAAGTCCCTTCAAACAGGACATTGCCTCCAGCCCTTTCACCACCTTTGTTGTCCTCCTCTGGACACGTTCACATCCTTTACCATCGTTCTTCAGCTGTGGAGCCCAGAGCAGCACACAGAGCTCAAGGTGAGGCTGCACCAAGGCTGTACTGCTGGACAGTCACCTCTGTGACCGGCTGGTGATGCTGAGTTTGATGCAGCCCAGGAAGAGGTTTGTCCTCTGGGCTGTCAGGGCACACTGCTGGCTCCTACTGAGCCTGCTGCTGACCAGCACACCCAGATCCCTTCCTGCAGGGCTGCTGTCAAGCCATTTCTCTCCCAAGTTATGCTTGTCCCTGCATTACTCTATCCCAGGCATAGAATCTGTCATTCAGGCTTGTTCAGTTTCATCCTGTTAATCATTGCCCAGTGCTCCATTCTATTCAAATCCCTCTGCAAGGCTTTTTGTTCAAACAGCATCTCCCACTTAGGTATCCTCAACAAACTTTGCTAGTGGTGCGTTCAATTCCTGCATCCAGATCATAGATAAAAATGGTAAACAGAACTGGCCCTAGAATTGAGGGTGCATCACTGGCGACATGTCACCAGCCTGTAGCCCCATTCGCTACAACCCTTTGAGCCCTGCCTTTCAGCCTCCAGCTCACTGTGTGTATGCTCATCTTGCAGAAGAATGCTGTGAGGAACAGTATCATAAGCCTTACTTAAGTAAAAACCAGTATCCACCACTTACTTTTCATTCACTACCTTATCATAGAAGGGTATCAAATTAAACAGGACTTTTCCTCTGTGAACCCGTGTTGACAGTGGCTGGCGATTTCATTGTTCTTTCAAAGCCTTTCAGTAGTACCTAGTATGATGCTCTCCATTAGTTTTGCAGAAACTGAGATTAGACTAACAGATATGTAGATTTCATGCCCTTTTTGTAAATTGGAATAACACTGCCTAGCTTTCGGTCAGCAGGGACCTCAGCCACTAATTTTTCAAGAAGTAAAGCTAGTGATTTTACCTCAGGAACACATACTTGCCTTTTGTTCAGACAGTTGACTAACATACTTATTCCTTAGTAGTGATATATTTTGGAATTCTTTTATTTTGGGATGATATTCAAACTTTAAATGTAAACAAGTCAGCTAAAACAAACCACCCATGATTTATTTAAATGGGTGTAAAATGCACCTAATTTTGTTGTATGGAGTTGTAAATTATACTAATACACAGTCATTGAATGGTTGATGTTGGAAAGGACCCCTGGAGGTCATCTTGCCCAATCAGCCTGCTAAAGAAGGGCCATTTAGAGTTGGCTGCCCAGGGCCATGTCTGCATTGTCTCCAAGGAGGGAGACTCCACAACCTCCCTGGGTAACCTGTTCCAGTGCTTAGTCACGCTCACAGTAAAAAGTTTCCTGCTGTTCAGAGGGAACCTCCTGTGTTTTCAGAGTGTGTCCACTGGCTCTGTTCCTGTCACTGGGCACCACTGAAAAGAGCCTGACTTCATCCTGTTTGCACCTTCCCTTCAGTTATTTGCATACATTAAAAAAATTCCCCATGAGCTTTATCTTCTCCAGGCTGAACAGTCCCAACTCTCTCAGCCTGTCCTCGTGGGAGAGATACTCCAGTCCCTTGATCGTCTTTGTTGCCCTTTGTTGAACTCTCTCTTGTGGTGTTGGATTTCCACATTCCTGTGCTTACCAAATTGCCTGCCTTTCCATGTGGGTCCCCCCCTTCCCTGCCCCTAGCCCTAACCACTCCCTCGGGTTTCTCCCATTGGTTCTGTTACCCCAATTCCGCCCATGTGCCTCCCCTGTGCCCTGTGACCATTGGTCCGTGTGCTCTCTCCGCCTACCTCTTCCCTGGATAAATGGAGGCTGCATGGGATGTGATGGCTCTGCCTCTCTCTGCCTCGGGGCACCAGTTTGTGCTTGGAGGAACCATGCCATGTGCTGGCTCTCTACGTTTGGGAGTGAGCACATGAGCTGGGCCTAGGCTTGTGGGAGCCACCATGGAATAAAAGATCTTCTGCAGTCCTCATGCGGAGAGCATTCTCTCCTCCTTTATTGTCACCGTGTTGCAGGGCTTCAGCCAGCCGGAGCATGCAAGGGGCAGCCTGGAAAGGCACGGGAAGCGGAACAGCCGCTCTCCCCGAACAAGCCTCACTGCGCTCTCCAAGAAGGCTGTGGCATGGCATGCCAGAGCAGGAAACTACACACTGCAACACTCTCTGGTGTGTCCATGTCTCTCATACCGAGGAGCCCAGAAGTGGACCCAGCACTGCAGGTGTGGCCTCAGCGGTGTGGAGCAGAAGGGAAGGATCACTCACCTTCCCGCACCTCCCAGCAACTTTATCTAATGCAGCCCAGGATACCATTCGCTTTTTGGTGGGCAGTGTACAAAATACTTAAATACCATTAACGTGTGCAAAAACATCTGCACAAGATGGTTCTGGTGTACAGGAACAACATTAGTGGAAGTTTTTTTACAATGCTTAGTGCATCCAATAAGGGAAGGGATGGTGTATGTATGGCTCAGCTGCTATACTGCCTAGTTAAGTAAAGTTTCCGGATTTAGAAGTATACGTGTGGAGAACTTTGTAGTTATGTGCTTTCACTTTTATGCATAGATGGTATGTGTTCTGCAAAAAGTTTAAATTGCACAAAAATAATGAAATTAATGATATTGAAGTACTTTTTAAAACACTTTTTTTGTGGTGATTGCATGGTAAAGTTCAATATGGCAGTGCATTATTTTCTGAAAAGGTAGTTTTGTCTAGGGAAGATGAGTGTGCTTTCTTGGCTTCTTGAGTAAGGCTGGAAGTTCATTGCATCCTAAATATTATTAGGTATTAAAGCCAAACATTTTGTCCGAGTATTATTGTGCACATACTTGGCCATGTTTAGCAATAATATAAGCAGGAGTAATTTTAACGACTGCATCATGTTATATAAATGATGATTATATGGAGCACAAGTGGATGAATCTAGGACGTCTGGAGTTGGGTTTCATGTGTCCTGGAACAGTGTAAATCTGTTCTCCCTTCTCTTTTTCTGTGCTTCCCTGTAACTGCTGTTCGTGATAAACATGACTCATGCCCTCTGCCTACTTCTTAGAGGTGGTATTCACTTCTCTGGGCTTTTCTGACCACTCTGTGTATTTGGATGTGTAAATGCTTGGTTCTTCTGTAACATTCAGCAGTGCTAAACCTTTGCTTTGCTGAGGGTCCCCAGATAGTGCATCAGGCTGCAGTACTCCAGAACTCTATTCTGGTTTGCTGGATTCTTGCTCCATAGCTTCTTTGCTAGCTTTTGCTTCCAGTGTTCTGTTAGCCTCTCCTTTTGAGAGCTGGATTTTGCCATGCAGCTACAAAACCACTTCTCCATCTAGAGCTGATGATCCAAAGGTCTCCACGTGGGTAATTTTTCAAGAACTAAAGCCAGGGATTTACCTCCTTAGGAAACAGAACATATTGAAGAGTGATCTCTGCCATGTCCTCTAAGCACCGTTTTTCATAATACTTGTTTCTAGATGAAAATGGGCAGTAAGTTGTATGCTTGTCTTGCTACATGTTTGTCAGTTCTCAGGATCATTTTCTGTTGCATGTTCAGGATTAACTGCATGGAAATCTTTGGAGTTCAGGACACTGTATTGTTTTTAAAATTGGGTGGATTTGGCAAAGCTTGGGCAGAAAGTGTTAAATTCAGCAGGTCTTAAACCGTTCATGATACAGTGTTTGTTAATAGCCAGAGTTCGAATTGCCTGTAGTGTCAGTCTGCAGATAATCACAGTTTTAGTGATTCACCATAGAATTTTTAGCTCACAAATGAGGATTGTCTTTCTCCAAATATCCTTTTGACCATACTTCAGTTTATCTTACAGTTGATTTAAAGTCCCTTCTTGCTTGACTCCAGATCTGGTAGATTCCATGGCACAATGCCAGGAAAGTTGTCCGATTTGAACTGTGTGTAACAGGGTTTGCAGTTCTTCTGGCATACAGTCCTTTGAAGCAGCATAGCAGTCTGCACAAAGTAGCACAAATAAAGGCTTTGAGCAGCGTGCTGCTGAATAGAAACACTGAAAGATCTCAGAGATAAATGGTGGGCAAGGAATGCATAGTGCACAGCAGAGGCGGTAACTGCTTGACTTGGAGCTAATACAACCATCAATTTCATCCTCTGCTTGTGTAGGAAAAGGTTTATAGAAGTCTCTGGAAGTCTTTGGGTATATCAACACATGCACTTTTTTGAAAGCAGTGCCAATTTGAGCAGCAGCTACTTTGTTTTGTCCTTCTTCACTATGCCATGAGTTGAATCCAGGAACTGTTTTGTTTGAAAAATAATTTGGCAGACAGGTTTGTTTTTAACTAGGGTTTGTTTTTTACATTGTTCAGTGGAAGGGCTGACACGAGTGCAAATTGCTGCTGTAGGTTGTAGGGAAAGGAGGGACTGGAGCTCGGCATTGCTGTTTAAATAAATGTCTGTGTAACTGTGCTCTTGGGCTCCACACCCAGGTTTTATGAGACTGGATAGAAGCTGCAACAGGGAAGTGGTTCTGTTTGTTAAATAAATAAAACTTGTTGTGAGCATCTCAAGTGCAGATAATCTTGCTGACTAATAATTTTTTTTTCTTTTTTGTTGATTTGCTCTTTTGGCTTAGAGTGATCGTGAGTGGGTTTTTTGTTTCTTTCGGGCTTGTGGTGGTGGTTGTGTTTTAGAGGGAGGTGTGGATGTCTACCAACACTTTCAGAACTGAAACTGGAAGGAATTGCTATCGCTTAATTTAATTTCTTTGTAGGATTGGAAAAGTAGAGAAAGGGGGAAAATGCAATCCAGCATTACAGCCAAATTAGAGTATTCATCTTCAGTTTTGCAGTTTCTTGCATTTCTAAGAATGTGTCAAGTTCATTTGTTTAGTTCTTATATTAAAGCATCAGTGTACTGTAATTAACTGGCATTTCAGTTGTATGGATAGTTTCTTTGTATTTCCTTGAGAAATTGCATCACATGAAATTAATTATATGTGCGTGTTTTTGCTTTTATTCGAGAACAAATGCTAGTGAAAGTCTGAGAAGAATTCTCAAGGGGGTCTGGTACCTGAAAAAGAGACTCTTGCTGTTTCTCTGATAACACTTGTTCAGGTGCTTATTTGTTCCTATTGTGTTGATATAAAGCACTGAGGATAAACAACTGCTAACTGAAGATTTACTCAAGAGTCTGTGTTGTTTATGAAGCAAATAAATGAAAATATGTCTCAGTTTTTGTTACTGTGTTGTGTTTTCTTCAGTAATGAAATGGCTGCCAGCTTGTTGCCCGTTGACTTGCAACTTACTGTATAATTTGTGATGGCATATGATTTCTCAGTATATTAGAGTCAAGAGAAGCATTTTGGCCTGCCAAGTCTATACCACATCTTTTTTCTTTATAGTTGGCATCTAATAATTGTTTTTTTTATTCATTTTTTGAGCTTTAAAACTGAAGTTTTTCTGGTCTGCTAAAAAAAGAGAAAGTCAAGCATCGTGCTCTTTATATAATAAGCACTATGAAATGATCATGTTTTAAATAGGTCAAATATATGGACCTTATGTGTATACCTGAAAATGGTTTTATGTTTTCTTGCAGCTAACAGAAGATGAAATTGCAACTATTTTGAAATCTACTCTTAAAGGACTTGAATACTTGCACTTTATGAGAAAAATACATAGAGATATAAAAGCTGGAAACATCCTTCTTAACACCGAGGGACATGCAAAATTAGCTGATTTTGGTGTGGCTGGCCAGTTAACGGTAAGTAACTGTGGAAAGATAATTTAAAAATGCTTTAGTGCTCCTAACCTTGTTCTTTCACCTTTGTCTTCTGCCTTGAATTTTGTGTCTGAGAAGTGTCACTGCCACTAGTGGTAGTGGCAGAACTAACATTCTTTATCACAGTAAGTATTTAATGTAGTGCAGGGCTATTTAGTTTTTAGTTGTTTGTGCCTGATGATCCCACTTTAAATTTTAGTTTGAGGTTTATGATTATTGTCACTGGTTTGGCCTCTGTAGGCTGATGGGCTGAATCTGTTTGGTCTTAATTGGAAGTCACTACCATTTGACCTTTGGGTAGATAATTTAACTTTTAAATATAGAATTGGTATAAAAATAATCTGAAAATAAGCCTCTCTGGTTTAATTGCATAAATAATATAATTACAGGATACAATGGCAAAACGTAATACTGTTATAGGAACTCCATTTTGGATGGCTCCTGAGGTCATACAAGAGATTGGCTATAACTGTGTGGCAGACATCTGGTCCCTTGGTATCACTTCAATAGAAATGGCTGAAGGAAAGCCTCCATACGCTGATATTCACCCGATGAGGGTAAGTGTGTGGTGGTGTTTTTTGTTTGTTTTATTAAAAAAAAAATCCTCAAACCCACAGGACATTCAAAACCCCCTAATACTGGAATCATAAAGCTGTATGGTTTTGAATAGAGATTTTAATACTAACAGTTTTTACTTTCCGTATTGTTTCCTACTGTCTCCAATTTGCCTGCGTTTTAACACATTTCTGTAAGGTTTCAGAATGCCTTTATCTCCACTTGAGAGGGAGCTAAAGCAATAAGCTGTTAATTGGCTTTGGGGTAATATATAGAATCTGTTCCATACTGTACCTGCACTTGGAGACTTCCATCACCAAGAGTCTGTCTTCTTCTGAAAGGCAGTTTTGAAATAAAGGTGACCTAAAGAAGAGTTCAGAACTGTCCTATGGAAGCAGTTCTAATATTAGTAACACCTGACAGCTTTTATTTATTAGTGACTCCTAAGGTCTTTTACTAAATTAGTTTACTTTTTGCAAAATAAAATCTAAATAGAATTAGTCGCTTTATGAGGAGTAGCAGTTACAAAGGAATTACTTGGAGAAGTTCATGGAGAACAATGTTTACCTAGGGATAACTTGACGCTGCTAGTCATGCCGTTATTATTTTGTAATGAGCTATAGAATAGCTATGCTGATTGCACTGAGCATCAATAAACACTCCATTCTTAAATTGTTTAAAACACATTTTGAATTAAGAAGGCACTTTATATTGCTTAAAGCATATTTTTTTCCAAAAAATCTTTGCAATTTGCTGCAAAAATGTCGTGCAGACTAGATTATTTTATCCAGTTTTCTTTTGCTGGTGCCTCATATAACGGGATCTTAATATAAAGAAGCCACCACTATAGAAGGAGAAGGTACTGTTCATATACGATTCTTGTAAGGTGATGCACATCTGAATTCAAGTGTATTTAGTGCTATTTTTTTCATGGGATTCTTGATTTTTAGTTGTGTGTGCTCTTTGGAGGAGAGATATTTCCTGAAATTTCATGACAATATGCAGCTCCGTTAAAGCTAGCGAGTGATTTGCATTTAGAAACATTACGTAATTTTGGAAGCGAAGTTTAATAGTTTTCTTGCACCATGTTTTTTTTCCTATGTAATTAACTGTTTTAAAATTACAATTCAAACTAAAAATACTCAGGCGAAAGCTGAGAATGAAGTAAGTATCTCTGAAGCTGGATTTTGATGGGAATTTAAGTTAAGATAAAATAACCTCTAAAAATATTTTGAAGAACGATTGATGACAAATTAAATACATTTGCTCATGCTGGGATTTTTGGTTATACTTCTAACAAAAATGCGTTAATTACATCTGAGTAACATTGTTGTATGTAGTTGCACCAGCTGTTGAAAGGTGAGCACTACATTATCAGAGAGGATTTTTATGCGCATGACAATAGCTGCTTATAAATCAAAGGTCACCGAGTTTGAATGCTTGTGGACCTATTTAACTCTTGCAATCAAGTGAATGCTATCAAAGGCCGAAGTAATTTAACACAATTCTGGATTGCATACAACATGTGTTCTTGTTAATAAATTACGTTATGGTTTTTAAGGGCTTGTATGTAGTTAGTACTCTTTTGTATATTTGATATCTCCAGTTTTTCTTAATTTTTATTAGTGAGTTGTTACAGTGGTTAACAAGAAATACACAGATTTAAGTTGCAATAGTTTTTCTGGTGTCATATGATACAGCTTCACAAGACTTTTGGCCATATGTAGATGCTTTGTTTTAGTTACGACATAGAATTGATATAGGCAAGCATGAAAGCTTGGGCAAATTTTCATTGCTTTTTCTAGATGTTGCTGGAGTTCTGTGGTATTTATGTAAGGCACAGTCTTGTTGCCTGGGAATGCACAGTGAAATTACCATGTGCACTATTTTGCTTTAGGCTGGTTGGCACTGCCACAAAGGTAATGCACTGCTAGTAGGCCATTTCCTTGTCAACTGCATTTACAGCTTAATAGAAATATTACATGACTTCTTTAAACAAGTGTTTTGGCAGAGAGGAAATAGCAGATTCCATGCAAACAAGCATAGCTTCCTCTGCTTAACCACACTCTGACTACTCCAAAGAATCGTACTAGTTTCAGCTGGGAAAGAAGAAGTGGGGGGTGCAAAATGGAATTTCAGGTTGGAGGGGGACGAAAAAGCAGATTTTTTCTGGTTAAGTATTCCTGTCATAGTGTATTTGACTGCATAAGTGTCACCCACACTATTTTTAGTGTTTCTGCTGCAGTTCTGAGTTCAACAGGAGCTGTAGTTGTCACACTTGGTTTGAGGCTCAAAGGTCAAGAGCACTTGCCAGCTCAGTAGTTTTAATGTGTTATTCACCTAAGAATTATGGAATACCTCACATATTCGATGTCAAAGTCCTTTTCTGCTTTTGCTAATGATGAAAAGTGAAACTTCTGTATTTTCTGTGGGTTTCTTCCAAAGAAGGAGTGTTTTCAGGTAGTTTTAAAGTAGGGAAAAATACAAATATCCTCAAGGTTGCTCTAAAACATGGTGATACGGCCACTAGAAATAGCAAGGAATTTGCCGATAAAAAATCACTCAAGCCTGGATAATTTAACCCATCTAGCAGGGCTAAAAGCATGTTGATTGCAGTAGACTGTGCAGCAGCCAGGGTTAATGTGGCTAACAGTGTTTGCATCTGCCGTTGATTGCTCTGCTGTGATGAGCAGTTAGCAATTTATAGTGGAGCTAATTAAAGGGGACTTCATTGTGGTTCTAGAGCAAGACTCAATCTCTTCCTCTGAAGCTGCAGCGATGTTTCAACAGCTGAGTTCCCATGTCCCCATTGACTGCAGCATATATGCTGTCCTGTAGTGATAAAATAGTTATGTCCTACCACAGACAAAACTTAGTTCAAGCCATTAACTGTTTCGTTCAGTCACTCCTCTGCATGTGATATCTATCCTTATTATTTCTAAATTACCTTTTTTTAATCTGTAACAAGACCACAGAGAGTGGACTGTTTTACTGTAGTAGTTGTGATTTTGCTTTTTTGCTAAAAACTGGTAACATGCTTGTGAAATATCCTCTGTCTTTGTTAATCAAGCCATGATCTCAAATTGTCGTGTAAGAATTGTTTTTGGTGGAACATCCTTTAAGCTGTGTAGTTTCTGTATGATCCTTCTGCTGCTGGTATTTGGCTTTAATAACAAGTAGATTAATAAAGCTTTGCCATAAAGCTAATCTTAAAAACTTAAGCATGGCTCTTTTTGAGGTCCTTCTCTAGGCCACCCTTACTAAAATTGTTCTTTATGTTCATGCAATGATGTGATCAGTTATTCCTGCAAGGCTGAGATTTTTATGATCAATTTAAGTGTGGGCTGCTGGTGCTAGAGACAGGCTGTCCATAGCCAGGAGTTCTGACCTTCTGATGTTCTGTTAAACAAGCACTAACATTTTTGTGGCCTCACATGGAGCTGGATAAAGGAACTGATGTTCTGAAAAGTTAACATGATGGAAACCTCCTAGAACTGGGCCAGAGAAGTTGTAGGAGCATGTAGTGGACAGAGGAAATAGGCTGAGGTAGTTATTGCTTTTGAGCCTTTTAGACCAACTATAGAACTGGAACATGTGTTTTATAGAATTTGCTCTTCTTTGGAAGGTCAACAGTTACTGACAGGTTGGTGTGCTTCAAATAAATGCTGGTAGCTCTCTTACAAAAGAGAAGGAAAAGAAAAAGCCAAAAAAAGCCCAGACTCTTTTCTTTCACGCTTATCAGGCAGCTGCAGTAATTCACATTGTTGTGGCATGGAAGAAGCTGGTGCTAGATGTGTTTTTCAACACTTCACAGTATTGGTCTTTGTTTCTTTATGGTGAAGTTTGTTGGAAATGGACATGTGGGCATCACATGTTCTGCAGTGAGTTGGAGGAAGCCAATTTGAACTGCTTCCATTTGCCTTAAGTCCAATCATGATATTTATTTTTCCATGGCACTTACCCAGATTATCCATGCCTCCTGCTTAGCCTGTGTCATTTCCACCCCAGACAAACCTGTTTGTAATAACCTTTTATTCCTGATATATCTTATAACAAACTACAATTTCCCAGCTTTTTAGTCTCAGCATATGGCATTAAAACTGGAGATTGAAGTGAGAATTACTGCTCTGTAGGGCTGTAAGAAAAAAGGAGGTGTCATGTGGAACATGGCAGTCAGATTTGGACCACTTTTTCAGCCATTGATAAGACAGTTTTCGGTATGCCTTTTGTGCCAGAAATTGAGGAGAGGAAAAAAGAAAAACCTCTTCTTTCTGTATAGTCACTCTTGCATTTCTTCTCTCCAACAGATGGTGTTGTCTCATTGGTTTCTGTTATTTTCTCCAGGAGTTCAGATATCTTATCTCAGCAATACTGCTTTTAAATTAGACTAGGTTTGTAAAAGTATATGGTTTTCTTATTTTAGTGCTTTTGCTTATCTTTAGAAAAGACTTTGAATTAACTTCTAAAAGTCCTTTACCTTTTAAGAACTTTCTATGAGACACTGTTAATTTGTAACTTGAGGTCTTCTTGCCTGCTGTATCAAGATAGAGTGAGCTAATATTTAAAGAGTTTAAAATATGGATATTTCATTGTATATTACTATTCATTATTTTACTACTCTTCACAATCTTGTGGAAGAATGACAGTGAGCTGTGATGATATAAGGTGCACGTAGTATGTGTTTACAGTGGGTACCTAAGACACGAATGTGATATGGTTGTGACAGCAGAGGAATTGCAGAAGCATGTGTTTTGTTGCAGGGTTTTCAAAGAGCTGTTGTAAGACCTTTGGCCCTCTTTTGGCTTTAAATGGAGTTTTTGTATTTGCTTTACACAGACCTAAATGCAGGCGATGGGTGCAGAGGGGTGGTATTCCTACCTGTTTCCGTGCATTTTCAACACCCATTTCTGCTGGAATGAGTGTTTAGGTGGCCACATGATAAGCTGGATCAGAAAATGGATCCATCTGAAAACTAACCAAGTAACAAGGAGTACCTTTCAGTGATATTGTTAACAGGGTGCTTGAACCTGATGAAGACAAAAATGTGTGGCTGTGACTGGTAGAAGAAATGGCTCATCTGCTTTTGGGCATCAGCCAAGTTGACTTAAGGTAGTTGACAAACCAGAGTCTCAGCTGGCCATCTCTAAATTTATTATGATTAAAACTTAATAATTTTTTAAGGAAACTGTGGAGCTTCTCTGAAGTTGACTCTTAAAAATGCTTGTCCGGAGGGACAAACTGATGTTTTTGTAGCTCTCCTACCTGTCCTTTGAGGCTTTTTCTGGTTGCGCGTATTGATAAAATTAGACAGGATTCTAGACCTTTCATGGCTGAGTGTTTCCCCACAAAGCCTTTCTCCTTCTCCACCTCATTCTGTTCTTCCATCTTTAAATGCTATTGCTGTGATACAACAGAACTTCATGGGCGAAACTTCCAGTGGCCTTCAGTTTGCATGCAGCTGAAGGCAAGTGTTGATTCATAATATATTTGCCTCTGGTACTATTTATAGCCAAAGTTTCAAACAGGTGTTATAACTTTATTCAAGAAAAAAAAATAAGCACTGTTAACACTGGACTGTACTTGTCTAACTAAGGATAAAGTATGTTCTCTTTACAGACTGAGGAAAAAACAATCAGTCTTAAAGGAATTGCTTTCCACATAAATCACCATGAGAAATATGAGTCCATATTCTAATGGGATATGTAACATTTTTTTTCTGAGTGAGTAGTAGTAGTATGTGGTTCAGACCAGTTGCACCTATACTAATACCAATGCTGATCTGGGTATTGTATCTTTGGTAGTTTTCTTTTTTTGTTCAACAACTTTTCAGGATTGAACTCTGAGGAACTGTGACTTTCTTAAGGGTTCTTAACAAAGGAAAGCTTTAAATTTTAATTAAAAATGCTCCTAATTCAAATTAGTATGCAACCTGTCCACCTGCCCTTATCAAAATGTGAGTGATTGCTGTGTGGGGGTTTTTGTATGAACCGAAAACTAAAACAGATGAGACAATACTTTCAGCAGTACATTGAAAAAAAAAAAAGGTACTAAATGCTTTTTTCATTAAAGATTTATTTTTACTTGTCAAAATAAACATATTTACTTATTTATTTTAAATGAATGATCAGTTTTTATAGTGTGTGAACAGCCTTCTTTACCTGAACTGCTTGTGGTGTGGTAAGTAATTGCTGAGCTGCACACCAGGTCCTAACACCCTCTTCATGATTTGACTCCTTTCAACAGGGCTTCTGGAATAAGATGATAAATGTTGGGCAAATTAAAATGAGTGATTGTGTATATTTGAACTTGTATATCTGTGCATGTTTCCAGTTCTTGTGAGCAAATACCCGAGGTCCTACCTAAATGAAATATTTGTGCAGAGTTTCCTCGAATCTTAATATCTAGATAATAAATCTACTGATCACCAGGAGAATTGCTCTTTCTGTGAGTTAAGATGCGAACTAATGCTTGCTGTAATTGTAACAAAAATTGGACTTGGTAGCTTATTCCGTCAGCTATTATTCTTTAATGGGTATATAAAAGCATATTTTCTATGGGTTGTTATATGTACCTTAATGTGAGGAAATAAATGTCTAAATTTTCTGGAATACAATTAAGGCAGCTGTTAACTATTACAGTAATGGCATTTTTACTAGGTAAAAAGAGAATTCTTAGGTACTTGGTAATTGTGTCAGCTTGACATTACTTTTCACTGTGGTTGAGTTTTCAGCAGTGAATTGAAAACTAAATAAAGAGCAAATTGTGGTCCTGCAGAAAAATCATTATCTAACCAAGTTGCGCTTATGGCTCCTGGGCAAGCTGCTCATAGAAGTGCAGAGATCCTGCTCTGTAGATTATTGAAACTCTTTTTCATTTCAAAGTGTATATGGTTCTCCAAACTTAAAGTTATGATTTATGATTTTAGTTAAAACATGCTTGGTGTTCACTTATATATGTAAGGTGATTTTAAGTGCTTTCTTCCTTAAGCTTGTATTCTTTGTGGAAATGCTAGTGGATACAGATATAGTACCCTTTGAACATAACTTCTTTTTTAATATTTAATGCCTGCAAGATTAATGCAGTCAGCGAATTTCAGAAGGATTTAATTTGCTTATTTGTTTGTGATCAGCCCTCCTATGGACTTGCTGTAGAGGAGAAGGGTAGAAATTCTGATGAGTGAGGAAGTCAACTCAGGGAACTGCTCTAGGTGTATAGTCTAGTTTCTTGTGATACAGAAATATAATTTCTTCCAGTTTTTCAGTGTGCTTAGCATAGAATTTTAATGAAAATTCCTATGGCATGGCATGGCTTAGTCAAAATATATAAATGGACTAAAAAGAAATGGTATGTGAGTTGTCCTCAGACATTGAAGACAGGTTTAGAGCTATCTGGTTGCAAAACATATGAAATACAGCATGTGATATTTTACTTATTTTTTTAAATTGCAATCAGCAGTTCATTGCTTGACTTTACCAGGTTCACTGACATGTATTGAGCCTCCAAGAGAATGATGTGCCAGCATGGCAGCATCCAGTTTTCAAGACCAGAGAGCTTGCTATGCAAAGGGATAGTATGCTTAATATCAGACAATTTTATGAGAAAGGAGAGATTTGTAATACCATTGTGAAAGCAAGATAGGGAAAATACCATTTGTTCTCTGGCAAAACTTCAGAGATAATAAAAATTTCCTCGCTAATAGCCCAAGGAACTTTTTGAAGAGGTTCTGACACATAGCTTCCCAAACAAAAGACTGACAGATCTCTCTGGTTTATTGAACTCTTTAATGGTACAACATTAGCATTGATTTGCTGTGAAAACACTAGATTACTTGAGGTATGTTCAGTGATTAAATTGGAGGATGACAGCATCCCACTCCTGTTCACGTTAAAGCTTTTGAAAAAGTCTACAATCTGATGTAATTGTTGTCTTCCTGTAGGTATTGCTTTTTAAATTTCTTGCATCTCTCTATCTTGCTTTCCTTTTCAGTGAGGAGATGGCTTGAAAGTTCATGTAATAAAACTATTGCAATATGAATAAAGTACAGTTAAAAGTTACAGAATAGTTACAGAATCTAGCATACATGTTTGACTGTGGCTTAGAGAATGCGTTGTCACTCCTTCACATCACTAGGATTTTCTTTATATCACTAGAAGTTTTGGAAGTAGAATAAATGTTTATTACTCTTAAAAGTAGAAATTCTTTACATTTTTAAATTATGTCGGGTTTGCTGGTGCGTATGTGCACAAAACGGAAATGTTAATGTGTCACGTGTAATAAAGTAGCAGAAGCAGAGAATATTTGAAATTTGTACTGGAACTGGAGTTTAATTTGAATTAAATGGAAAACATTTATTGCATGCTTCTAAATGAGGTTTTAATTAAAATTAAATTAGTGCATCTTTTTAGACTTACCCCTGAATAGGAAATTTGAGACAGGCTTCAGTTGATGGTTGGTTTTCTCTGACTTTGATTAATCACTTTCAAAGTAAGCGGAGGATCGGTACAGTAATTTCATAATTACACATAAATGAGTTAACTTGAAACTTTTAACTAAAATAACTGTAAAAAGAGTTTGATCTTGGTAAGTTTCCTGTAATGCTGTGCACCTTCTGTGAGTGATTCAGATTCTTAGAAGTGCTAATCTTCTAAGAAAAAAGGACCATACCATAATGCTACCCATTTATTTACAAGACACTTCGATGGGAAATGTTGGACCTGGGAAGATTATTTTTCAAAGATGTTGGAACAGTAAACAGAGGTTGAATGAAGCCATGAAATTAATGAAAATATTCTTGATGACTTGAGTGAGCACTGCCTCAAGCCCTACATCTGTAAGCATTGTTAAAGATTATTTGATAGAGCTGTTAATGAGGGTAAAGCCCGGAATGTATTCGACAGACCCAGCATGGCATAGGTTAACAGTACCCCTGTGGCTGAACTGGCTGCCTTCTTTCCAGGCAAATGTTAAAAACAAACAAGCAAACAACCCCCCCCCGCCAAAGGCTTATTCAGAAGTTTTAAATTGGTATCAGTTTGCTCATTTGGGATGTTAGTAGTACTGTAAACATAGATCAGAGTGCAAAGCAAAATTATTTTGCAACTTGAAGATCTCAAGGAAATTTTATTTGAAGTAGGCAATTCGTAGTAAATCATCAAGGTTCATTAAATCTAAAATCACAATTTTGACCTGACAAGGCTTTTTTATTAATGAGCTTTACAGCCATTGTTATTTGAAAAAAACCCAAACTTTCCATCATTTGTACGTGTCATTGTATGCTGAATTAATTCAGTTTCTGTTTAACTTCCACTATACATGTGGAAAATAATTCAGCAAGGCATTTATGCACAGGTTTAGGAGAATTTATTTTAGTAGCAATTCTATAATACCGTGCAGGATATTGTAAAATATACCACAGATTTCAAAATCTTTAAGTGAAGAGCTATACATACTAGTTACAAATATACTTCCATTTCTTTTTATTTCTACTATCTTTCAAGTTCTAGGATTAGCACTAAATATACAAGGTTAATTTTTATTCAGAGTCTGGCAGTTAGCTTCATTGAAGGGGAGGGAATCTGTATATTGCTTTTAATTGAAATGTCTGTTTGAATTTTGTATACAACTAATGTCTTTTTAAGCCAAAAAAGAACTTGGTAAACAGTTTTAAGACATTCTTTGAAACTTGAATTAATGTTTATTTATTAAAGTGAATTGTATCTTCCTTTTTTTTATTAAATATATTTTCTGTCAGTATAGCTGGTTGACCTGGAGGAAGTGCTTTAGAGACTTGACTACTGTATTGCCAAATTCTTAACACATTATTACAAGTTTTAAAAGCAGAAGTGTATTTACTTGGATTTTAGTTAAAGGGATATTTGACTTTTTAATATGTGGGAGAAAACCTCAATCAGATTAGGAGGAAAATATTAAGCTTCTGTTGCTACTTACCAGAAGATTTTTCTGTGCTTTAGGCCTATACTGGTTGTTTACTTAATAAAAAATCTAAAAAATTGCTTAGATTGGGAGGAGGATAAAATTTGGAATGAAGAAAGCTTATTAAGACTGCATGGACCCTGTTTCTGTCATGGTATTATATTGCCTTAAAATGTACACTAGGTAATTTTTAAAGAGGATGATGCATATTTAATGAAGAAATTTATTTATTTAAAAGGAAGTGTTGCCAATCAGTCTAAATTTGCTTCAGTTAAAACTTGATGGTCTAAAGACAACTTATAATCCTTTTCTTGTTATAAAGTATTGTCAAATTTGTAGTAGTATCAGTTAAGTTTATGGAAACTTTGTTTTAAGGTGGTTTAAAATAGAACTAAATCTCTAATTTGTATTTGATGGCACCTGTTTTCATTTTGTTTCCTTGGCAACACCAGTGGTATCAAAAATTGCCTGTAGACCACCCTGGTTTTAGAGAAGAATGAAATCAGCCTGGCTCAGCCTTTTATTTTACTGACTAAATACTTAGACAAAGCTTTAACACACAGTCAGTACTTTGCAAACTAACTCAAATGATTTGGGTACACAATTCGTGGGGGTTTTTTATTAGAATTTTCTGTACAAATGCCACTTTGTTTTGTTCTGCTGTTTTAAAAATACATTGAGATATAGGAAGTATTTTTGATATCCTATGTCTTAAAAAGCTGTGTTTGAAAGCTGTAATAACTACCTGCAGAAAAGTAGAGTAAAAATTCATAGTTTTTAGATAACACAGTGTGTCTACTTTTAAAGCTGTATGGATCCAAGGTTTTATTCCAAATGTAAGTTGTCATTATTTGCATTCCCATGAGGAACAAATAAAGGCAACGTGAGTGTTACCTCCAGAGTCTACTTTCTTCTGTGCTTCTTTACCATGTCTGAGAATTCACGTTATGAAAATTACATATATGGTGTTCCAAATGCCACAAATCTTAATGCATTATCAGATTGTGTTTCAGAACACAAACATGGACATAATTCTTGCAAATACTGCTTATCATTACCTACTTGCCTGAAAAACTCTGCTTTACTGACAGAAGCCTCCTCTACAGTGTATATTCCTGAGCTCCATGCCATACTGTTGATGATTAAAAAAAGTAAAAAAGTTGATGTTCTGGTGGAGCAAATCAGATTTGTAATGATAGTTACAGGAACACAGTCTGAGAAGGTGTCTTGCATTTTCCATTCTGCCCCAGAAATTTAGAATAATTCTGGAAGATAATGGAGTAGTCTGTTCCCAGAAAAGAAAGTACCTCTGATGGAATTTATGGGTACCTATGGTGCAGTACTTCCCAGTGTCCTGGTGCTGTGACTGTAGGCTTGGCATTGAGATGGCAGCCTGGTATTCTCTCTACTGCTGCTCGTTTTTCCATGTTGTGAAAACGTAGAACAGGTAGCATCAGCCAGCACAGGATTTACTGGCAAACTGACATGCATGTGTTGAAACAGTCATCTGTTTCAAGCGGGGTGTTCCTTAAGAAATATAATAATCGTGAACTCTAACCTTTGGACAAAGGGCACATCTACACTGGGCAGGTACATCCAGACACAAGTGAACTTTGCCCGTACTGTCCCCCTTTTAGTTTTGTCCAGGAGTTTCTCTAGAGCAACTGTCTGTGTACTGTAAATGTCTTGCTTTTTGTTTGTTTCTCTGAATAATATGACTAATTTGTGCAAGCTGTATTTTTTGATATTTAGAGGTGGCTAGCATTTGATTCTTGGTGGTGAAAATGAGCATATCCAAGTTCCTAGTGTAAACCATGCTGTTGTTAAACAATAAAAATAATTAAATTATTTAGAGAAATTGGCACAAAGTTTCTGAGCACTTGATCCTTCCAGCAATCTTGTGAATTGTCATGTGTAAATTGTGACTGTGGAGCAACTGGTTGCATTGCCACTTGCTTGGTGTGAAAATATGTGGAGTGTGAAGTAGCTGGAAGGTTCTTTCTAGACTGGAAATATTGTGGTAAGCTGATGGTCCTAGAGAAAGGTCTTAGTGCTGTAGGCCTGGATGAACAGTAGGACAGGCTAAAAGCCAGAGGATGTGTCTTTCTGGATGAGTGTTGGAAAGTTGGTGGGTGCTCCCTCTGACAGCTGTGCTGTCCGAGGGCAGGACATCTCCAGCTCAGGACCAGTGCACTGCCCTGACATGCCCCTGTACCCAAAGTAACGTGCCTGGCCTCTGAACTTGTTTCCATGTTTACCTCTCTCTGTGTAAAAGACACTTTCTGTTTCAGGCTGTAATTCATAACCTTTAATACTGAATTCGTTAATGGTGCCTGGACTGAGTGTGGACACAGAAGTGCATTTCATGGAGTGGCTAAAGCATATGCTGCAGGATTTCTGCTGCTGGCTTTTTGACTCTGTGCATGTTGAGGTTATATTAAGATTTGGTTCAGCATGAAGTTAGCTGATGCAAAATTTAGCCAATTAAATTTCTTTTTAAAATTAACTTACAGGAGGAGAACAGTGTATACTTTTGCAGTGTTTCTGATCTAGCATTACGATTCCTAAAGCTGCTTTAGTGTTGTCTGAAAAGAGCTTTGATAAAAATCAACTGGAGTAACATGCCCATAATATAAGAGTTTGTTCTTGACCCCTTAGTACTTTATCCTTTTCTTATAGATGAAGTCAATGGGTATAATGTTCATTTTCTTAAGCCGTTGAGTCATATATGTCTTCCAGGTATTGTTTCATGCACTGAGTGTATTTTTTTCCTACTGCTTTTTAATAGTCTAGTTAAGATGTTACCTTGATTCCTTACCTGTATTCAGAAAATGAGAACATGGTGGGCTCAGCTTTCTTTCCTACCTGAAGGGAACTTTTTTCCCATAAAATTAACCTCTAATGTTAACGGAAGAAGAAGGTCTATCCTGAACATCATAATTACATTTGTAACGCATTTAATTAATGACAGTTATCAGAAGACACATGGTGAGTAGAGGGAGACTGGCAAACCTGGCATTGGCAAAGGAACTTTTTTTTTTTGCCTTTTATAACATAACTTTGATCAAAAGATGCTCTTGATGCATGTTGCCAAAATAAGTAATTTCACACCAGAATTTCAGCAATTGACAAAATTGCCACCTTTATTGGTTTCCTTTGACAGTCATATTTATAAAAATAGCCTCTCAGAGTGACTTTAAAGGCAGTGAACTGGATTACTAGGGGCCAAGAAACCAAATCTGGAGCTAAAAACAGGCACCGAAAATATCTTACTTTCTGTTTAAACTGGAAAATTGTTACCTAGGCTCTGCTGCTGTAGTGTACACACAGGATGATTGACTTCTGCATTATTCCCTTCCCTAGCTTTGTTTTGCATTCATGATAGGAAAGCAAATCACAGTTTCATGATTGCTGTGCCCAAGATGGGCTTTAATTAAAAAAAATGTATCTAATTATTTATTTGTATTTCACTACTTATTTATAAACATCTGGGGAATTTTAGTATTATATTTGTAAGAATTCTGCTAGACTTTTGACATTGAAATGGTAGCTTTTGGTTGCTGTTGAGCCTTCAGAATTTATTAATAAATTCATCTATAAGGGAAATTTGTTTTACAGAGTAAAACATTATGTTTCTAATGCCTTTGCATTTCAGATGGTGATGGTTTAAATTATGACACCAGCCCTGTGCCTTAGGGCTTGCAATTCTGTAACTTTTTTCAGATGCATCAACTAAGCATTGCCTAATTTGTTATGAAATTGAAAGAAAAGTTGTTCAATAATTCTTACTAAGTTGTGCTGCTAACATCTGTTTCCAATAAAATACTGGTAATATGATAAGAATTGAAAGAATTGTGTGATTACTAGTTTCAAATAACCATTCCAATGATGGTCAACCAAAGACAGCTTTTCTTTCACTGAGAGAGTGATTTGTATGTAAGGGGTGTTAAGTCCAAATGGCAGAGAAAGCTAATGCTGCTGGGATGATATGCAAAGGTAAGGTATGTTGGTTTTGGATGCTGTTCGTTACAGAACCTCTGGCAAATTTAGGAATTAAGTTATATGTTTTCTCTTCCTAAATTTATCATTAAGTATATTTATAATTTACCGAAGGAAATTATTGAGTATTCTCTAAAAAAATGAAGGTGACTACTTGTTACAGACAGTTTAAATATGTATGCTTGGCTTTTTTATTTTTAATCAGTGTTTTTAATACATAAACAGTGGTTCTCAAAAAAAAAAAAAGTTGTGTCATTTGGCAGGTAAAGGGGCCTGTTCTAGAAGTGGAAGGTTTTAAATGGCCCTGTTTAGAGCCAGAGTAATGATTGGCTGGTCCCCTACCATAAGTTAAAGCCAAATTTTGAAACTTAGTCTGAGTTGTTAAGGTCAGGCAAGATGTGCTCAGAAGTGTTGGGGTTTTTTTTCCAGTTTCCACATGAATTTTCATCTCTTCCACCTCCTTTCATATCCCTGGTGCTTTGGCTAGGCAAAGGGGAGCTCTCCAGCATGCAAGCAGAGAAAAGGTAAGTAAAGTCACAGGAGTGAAGCTTGGCAAAGTCTCTTTGAGAGACTGAAGTTCTGTTTCACACAGAAGATGAGAACCCACCACACCATGGCAATCCCTTCACTGGGGGAATCTTTGCTTTCAGATTTTTCGGTAGTAGTAGTTTCACTGGTATTTTGTTGTCTCTGCACACCAGCTTCTTAAAGAGGAAAAACAGTGGCTATGAGTTCAGGATATGCATGTGAGTAGCTAATGGGATGTAATTGATGTATTTTAAGAATTCACTATTCCTTAACTGCAGTACCTTGTGCTCATGTACCGTAGAGTTATGCTTCATCTCCAATACAAACAGCTTTGCTAGGGAAATGCAGGCAAATCTTGTTCAGAGGCAGAGCAATACATTTTAAAAATTTGCATCTAGAAGATGGCAAGGAACCTCAGGATTTTCAGACAAAAATGAGCGTTATATTCTTTGTATTTTTTTCCCATGGTTACAAGCTACTTCCAGACATGTGAAAACGTGCCTCCATCGAATGAAGGTGAAGAAAACAACAAGGTTTTATTGTTACTGTTTTTTTTAATATCTGTATCTATGGAGTTAGTTCTTTGAGAGAAGTATATTTGTATGTATAAAGACCATAAACATATCTCAATATCTATAAACAAAAAACTTAGTTTTTTATATGCAGGGATATGTATTTATGGATTTATCTCTCAAAGAACTCCGTATAGATACACACATACACACACAAAGGAGTTCTTTGATTCTATATATTTGCAAATAATGCCCTGTTACAAGTGGATGCTTTCAGTCAGGCAAAAAATGAGTATTTATTTAATTATTTTTTAGTCTCCATGTTCAATAACACTTGGAAGGCATTGTTTGTTCAGTAACTTGCGTGATGTCTTCTTGGTGACAATATGAGTGCAAACTGTTGGTTTCTGTAGACCTTCACAAAATGTTTATGCCTAAGAGCTCCAGTGAACTTAAATCTCCATCTGATACTAAACCAAGACACTCAGTTTTACTGCCAAGAATGGATGCCCAAGTAATGCTTAACTACTGTGTAGAAAATGAGTCGTCTTACGCATTTTCAACATCAGTTGGATGTCAGGTATGTCCTTTGGAGTGGAATTAAGCAGAGCATCTGGTAAATCATCGTGTGTTTATCTGTACTGCTGGGCACATTCACATGAAAACTTTCAATCGCTGCCTATTTTTGTAATGAAAAACGTAATTACAGGCATAGAATCTCTGAAAGAATTTATCCTGAATTTATCCTTGTGCCGGTTTGGCCAAAATCTAGTAATATAGCCCCTGAGAGAAAACCAGGTTACAACCACCCTTCCCCCCCACAGGGTTCAGGAAAAAAGGAAATTTTTCCTCAAAGGAAAGTGAAAGAGATAAAAACTATTTATTTTAACAAACACACAGGAAAAGGATAATGATGCTAAATAATGGATTAAAACCCCCGCTATAGAGAGAAACCTGGGAAGATTTCAGAGTCCTTCTGTAGGTG
>VZTD01001256.1:354488-459161 GCA_013397725.1 Rhagologus leucostigma | reverse complement strand
TACTTTTTGGGCATAGAGCATGATAGGGGATACACATGATAGAGTCACCCCAAGACAATCCTATCTAAAACTTTTGCTGCTGTTTTTAAGATCGTCTTCTTAGTTTAATGTGTGCTTGAATTTCAGCTCAAGCAATTGACTTTTCTCTTTACATGGTTGTCTTCTAAATCATTGCCTGTGTCAGTCTAACATAGGCATTACAGCCCAGCAGTCTGTAACAGGTAGGTTCACACTCTGTTTTTCTGTGTAAAGGAAAGGTGGAACAATCTCACATCTGCCTTTCCTTTTCTATGTCAGCTGATTTGGGACTGACTGTGGAGTTCGCTACTGCTTAAAATAAAGGCTTGTTTAAAATAAGTGAATAATTTCTTCATGTGAGTGCTCTTTATCCTGGTTGGATAGCTTGTTTAATCATCTTTATGCCATTCCTGGGGTTTTATGTTCCCTTTAACTTATGAAGGCTAATTTCCTTCTTCAGTGGGTATATCCATTTATGGACAAAAAAGATAATCCACTAGACTTGGGAGTTGTTGGTGGTCTTGGTTATGCAGTGCCTGGGGCTCTGCCACAGGAAAGGCCCTTTGGAGCGTGCTGTGCTGTTTTCAAGTCATTGTTTCAGAGCATCACCCCACATAGTTCCTTGTAAGTAGCAAAGAGAAACTGCAGGAGGAATGATTAGGATACCAGCCTCTGCACTTTCTGGTGTTGCTGTCTGTTATAAGGAAACCATTGCTTTATGACTTATATTTGGTGCTTTCAGGTTGAGTGCTGTGTCTTCAGGCAGTGTGCCCAGCCTTTCTCTACCTGAAGTTTGAGCCAGTAGTCTTCAGCAGCTTTCCAGCTTTTGCTGTCTTCCAAATCAGTTGCTCTCATTTCTGATTTGAAATAGGTTTGGGTGCACTGTGCGGTCTGGTGTTGGGCTGAATGTGTAGGGTTGCAGAGAGAAGACATAAGCTCTAAATACAATGAGAGAGGAAAGAGTGTTCCAGAAATACATGGCACTCTTAATGTAAAGTCTTATGGTGGCCCTGCTTTTTTAGCGTGTTGCTTTGACCTGGATTAGTGGACTGTATGTCTGGAATTTGCATTCACACTGCGCTAGCTCATGGCTGACTTTCAGAATCGGTCTGCGACTCCGGTTGCCTGGTATAGCTTCAGTCTTTGTCCTGTTCTAACACAGTGACAACATCTACCTCTCATCATTCACATCAGAAACTTATGACATAAGAGCTCCTCTGTGGCCTGCAGACATTGTATGTACATATGACCAAGAGGAGTGATATCGTAAGAGGGATTGCTTTTTCCCAGGTGAGGATCAGGCTCCTGAGAAAGCAGTCAAGCAAAGTTCAAGTCCCTGTGAAGCTGTTTGTTCCTTAAGCTCAATAATGTAATATTTGTAGGAATAGTTTCTGACACTTTACAGGAAAACATGCATCTGGGACAATGCTTCAAAACTTATCCTTTGAGATACGAGACTTCCAAAGGAGGTCTTTTTGCCTTGGAAATCCACAGGAAATAATGATTCTTCCTATTTCATGTCAAGCCTTTTCTTTAGGATTTTTGTCACTTGTGTTACTTCTCCATTTACCCTGGTTCCCTGTAGGAACCCTGTTCAGCTAGGAAGTGTTCTGGAGCATACTTGAGGTATTCGAAAGTTGTCTGGACGTAGTCGTGGACATCTGCCTCTGAGTGGTCCTGCTTTTGGTAGGGAGGATTGAACAAGATGGCCTCCAGAGGTCCCTTCCAATATCAACCATTCTGTGACTGGTGTCCCTCAGAAATTCTTGAATCCGTAGTAATTTCCTTAAACCTGCACCTTTTAATAGAGTCTTCCTTATTGTTGACCTTGGATCTGCAGAGGAATGGAGGAGTTTGATTAACTTTGACTGTGCAGACTTTTGTAGGGATTAGGTTATTATTTTCTTATGCTGAGAATCTAACCAGCTGATACTTTTTTCGAATTGCATGCGTCCCTCAGCTAACATAGATGTCATTCATGCTGTATTTTTCTACTTGCTTAGGAATATTTCTCGCCTCTGTTGTCTCTGCTATAAGGGATCTTTCTACATACTCTTATCTCAGGCTGGATAGAAGAATTTCTGTAAAGCTGCTTGAGTGGAATGAATACATAAAATTAGAGCAAGAGAGGGAGATGCAAGTTCTTCACCATTTTCAAAGTGTAGCTTTCTCAGATCTGCAAAGCCTTCACTTGGTAGTTCCATACATGTGTTGTAAAGTATCCTGCCATTCAAAGGCTGTTCAAGCAAGATGAGTCTTGAAGATGCTTTTTGGGATGCTTTTCATGTGAACTATGCAGTTTACTCAGTGAATAATTATCATGTTGCTAGAGGAGCCAGGAGTATGATTGCTAACATACCATTTGAGGAGAGAGGAAAGGCCATTTACATGTAACTGTATATGGCTGCCTTGTCTTGAATAACCTCTGCATTCAGAAATCCTTTCCCCTGTCTGCCCTGAGGTATTTTTGTATAAACTGGGGACAAGCTGCTAGGAATTAAGGGTATGATATGGCCCATTTATACGATATCAGCATTTCTAGTCACTGCTTCAACTATTGCTATATTGTTTGCATACTTGAGTGATTGCAACAGCCACATTGCTAAACTGTAATTTTTTTCAGTAATATAGACTATAAATTTTTGTTCCCTAAACTGTTTGTGAAGGAGTGTTATTTCTCTGTGTACCTATAGTAACCGGGCTTTGCTTTCACTTGGTTTTTTTCTCTGCAGTGTCAGTCTGTGATACATGGCTTCGAAAGGAACAAAATGTAGTTAGTAGGTTAAACCAGACCTTAACAAAAATGTAGAAAATATGATTAGTAAGTGTTTGGACAGAGCAGTAAAATACAGACCACAGACCCAACCACTTATGAAATTTTGTAAAAGATGCCAGGCTAAATAATGTGGGAGTCTTGATAGATGCTTGCTATTTTTTTCATCTTCTCTCTTCAGGTTTGTTTATAACTTGATTTAACCTAAGGAAAATAGATGCAAGGCCAGTTCGCCTTGTTGCAGATCTTTTCTCTCAGTGTCTGTATAGCTTTCTGGCCTCCAAAATATCTTATGCTATGAATTTTTTTCTTAATTATGAAGAATTTTTCTCTTCTATGTCCTTGATACCCTCTAGAGTGATATCCTGTGCATACAACTAAGCAGTTTATCTGCATGACTTTCTGTAGGGTGGGCAGTTCCTGTAGGATGTGCAGTGTTTTGAAGATTACCAAGTCTGGTGGACATCTAATTAGCATTGGATTCCATTAGTGTAATGCATTTTAATTAATCTGTGGTGGGTTGCGCTTCTGTTTCCTCTGTTGGGTGAAATTTGGAATCATTGGGAGGAGTTAGAGATGGATACAAAACCTTTAGATGATACAAATAATAATGAACTTGTATAATTCAGTGTGTTACAGAATAAGCAACTACTGAGTCTACTGTTTTATAACATGCATTACATTTTATTTTAGCAGTTGATAATGGTGCTTGAGAGGTGGATAACTTTTGGGAAAAAAAAAAAGAGGCCAAGTCCAGACAGACATGGTTAGAAAGAATATCACTGATAGATTTGCAGTCAGGAGCACTAGTTCTAAACTGATGTTTTATTTAATGGCATAGATCTTAATTACTATTTTATAGCCAGTGTTTTTGTCAAAAGAGAATCAGCCCTTGATCACAACTAAGACATTAAGAAAGACATATTGCTTTTTTCGTTCTTGGAGATAAGCTTGAGGGTTTTCCTTCTCCTCTGAAACTAGTTTCTCTGCATTATCAGTAAAGGTTATTGTATGGCTAATTACGTGGCAGTTCAGGTTGATTTGAGAATACAAATATTATTGCAGAAATAGAAGAGGCTTATTTTTAGTGCTCACTAAAGCTAGGGTGCTATGTTTTTCTTTTTTACTGTGGTATGTTCAAATGAGCAGGCTTGAAAAGGTTAGTTAGCCACTGGGGATATTAAAAATAAAGTGGAAACTAAATTGTTTGTACTACTTAGAGTATTAAAAGTGTATATTTTTAAACTGAGTGGAGAAAGAGGAAACAACAAAAACTTCGGTGAATCTGTTTGTATCTATCACCTCAGGGCAGAAAGAGGTGACTTTTAAATTAGTATATTTCAATATGAGAAATCTAGAAGGCATGCAGAAAAAAAAGGTAGTTTTTAGCTTCTCTTCTGTGTTTGATGTTAGTCAAAATGTAATTTAAGCAATTGTGTTCTGTAGCCACTGTATGACCTACCCAGCGGCAATCAGCCCCCACCTTTAGAAAAAAAAGCCAATTGGCCTATGTTTAGCTTACTAAATGTCATCTGGATTCAGTAAAATGCAAGTGACCTGCATTGAATTAGTATAATTGTAATACAAACAGAACATCTCATAGTTTTGGTCTTACACAGGAAAAGAGAAAGTTGGAGAGATTTTTCAGTTTGATAAATAAAACTGAAGATACAGAGTTAACTTTGGCTTGCAGTTCATTTTACTTTTACTGTCTCTTAAAAAAAATTACATGGCATTTGAATTTTGTGTGTACATTTTCTCTTTGGAACATTTTCCATTTTTAGAAGAATCTTTCTTACTATGTATGTCATATCAGTCATTAAATCATACGCAATCGTTACCAATTCCAGTTTCTTCAGACACAATGCCATTTCAGAGAGATATTTTTTATTGGTTTACCTAGCCTGTCCAGAACTTGGTATATTGCTTTACCTCTGTCATTTGGTAGGATTGCTTTTGAATTCCGTGATGTAGTTCATATTTTTCACTCTCTATTCCAGAGAGCAATGCTTACACCTACCAAGCTAACACAGTGCCATGAAGAACTGAAGTATCAGTTCAGGCAGCATATTTGGATTTTAACTCTGACCAATCTTAACTTTGACTCTATGATCTTGTAGTTGTATTATTCGGTTTCGTTTAAAAGGACTGTTAGTTTTTTAAAATGTAAGATTAGTGTCATTGTGTAAGTAATACTATGCCTTGGTTGTGCTTCTCTTTTCATTTGGACATTCAAATGTCCAGATTTTACTTTGTAGTTCCTCCCACTGCATCATGGCCTATAGAATAGAAAAAATAGTTTTACTGTAGCAACTACATTTCCGTAGAGGAAAACATGTGGCTATTACACTAATCTAGCAATGAAATTTAAGGGGCTATAATATAAATGACATTTATTTGAAACCAGTAGGGAAAATACTGGAAACACTAGCAAGGCAAGGACAGTAGCTCTGTTTTTTGTATGTTGCTGGGAAAGCAACACCGTTGAGTCTTGTATTATCTGAGTACCTTGAGAGTCAGTGAAGCAGAAACAGGAGAAGTTTTCATTCTTTGCTTGAAGGTAGACAGTGCTTTAAGATGTAAGAACTCAATTACTCTTTTATAGACTACGAAATCTGTAATTAATTGGTTGTTTTCATTATATCGGTAGGATGTTGGCATTTAATATCTGGAATTTTGTAATCTGTCAGTTTAATTTTAGTTCTTAGTTTGAACACTGCAAGTAAATGGGTCATTTTTCTTTGTGCTGGTGGTTGGCTTTTGCTGTCACCTGTTCATCTGCTGCCATTGTAAAAGGTGAAGTAGGAAGCAGCAAACACTGTTGAAAGGCATTGTTTCTTTGTGTTTCATGTTTCTTGTTTTAATGTGTCATGTTTCTTGTGTTAAACATGGTCATTCTGTTTCTGTACCTAGGCTGACCAAACATGATAATCCTTTTTTTTTTTTTTTTCCCCACTTTATTTTGTTAATTAATTTTATATGAGCACAGGGCAAATGGGGAGGTGGTGGTGGTGGTGGAAAAGATCTTCAAAACACATGCCCAAATTTGATCATGAATTTCTGGAACTGTGTTTGTCTATATTTTTTTGTAGAATAAAATGACAAGTTCTGGAATTTCTCGGGTAGTTTACTGGCAACTTTCCTACAATGTAACCTGAATATCCCTTGTTAAAATCTAAACTCATTAGCTCTGCTTCTGTTCTTTATACGCTTTGTCCCTCTTTGAAGTGGCGTTTAACATGTTGGGGACTATTACCATATCTCTCACTATAGTTAGCTCCTCTTTAGACTGAGAAATCCTAATTCATTCAATCTTTCCTTGCAGAGTGTGTTTTTTAAATATCTAAGCATTGTAGTTACTCTGTTTCGAGCCATCTTCAGTCGGTTCACGTCTCTGAAAGTGTGATGCCTGTAACTGGACACAAAACTGCTGCTGGAGGTGTGACATACCCCAAATACAGGAGAACTGCCACGTATTTCTTGAATGTCTTCTTTCATTACTACTGTCTGTGGTTATGTCAGAGATTTCACATTTAATGTCCAGTGAGTTTACTGCAGCTTTTTCTCACAAATATAAGTTACTCACTCCTTGATTCTTCTACAAATAAATATAACTGCAAATGCAGTTTTTCCACTTCATGTCTCATTTAATGTTAGTATATTTCTGGATGTAATCATTGCCACATTTTCTCAGAAAATACTGTGAGAAGAAAAGAAAATATTCTTTTATTAAAGTAAGCTCTATTATTGGAGTTTTCTTGGGGGGAAGGTAAGTTTCATATTCTGGGTAAAAACTTGGAACCTTCTAGGCATTATGCCTATGAATTTTCTAGATAGTACTGAATCAAGAGTAAAACTAACTATGGTGAAAGAAGACTAAATTAATCATGAGTATTCCCTGGATTCTGTCATACAGTGTGCACTTTCTGAACCATTTCCTTGTTCTGTAACTGATAAGAAAGTAGTTCAGTGCTGAAAAAAGAAAAAGTTGTTCAGTTTCAAGTTCATGTTCTTGATCTCATGTATTCTGTGAAGGGAGTGATAGCACAGCGATTGTGATAGCAGGATGCTTCTGTCTGTGAGGTACCATCACTCACAAAGACATCTTCTCTTTTCTTTCCTGGCCACCTGTGTGGCTGGGAGGTATCCTTTAGGCAGTGAGTTGCCTAGCTCTTGAGCAAGGATCTGTCATAGTGTTTAATTTAGTCTGAGAAACTCTTTAAGTGCTGAAGTTCTCTGAGGGTTTGAGTGGAATTGGCCAGTGGCCTGAAGTGGCCCCATCTCTCTGGTATGGTGATTTCCTCACAAAGAGGAGGTGTTGCTCATCGCTATCAAAAGGAAATTTTCTCTTATACAACAGTGTTTAAAAATACTTGTTTTTCCAAGTCTGCATCAAGTAAAAATTCACTTAGAAGTTTAAACCACTACAACAGACACTTCTTTCAGTCTAAAGATAGTTTAATATCTATTTATTTTTTCTTGTCTCAACCCCCTTCCTTGCAAACACTTCCTCCTCTCGAATTTAAAAAAACCCGTAAAAACCCACATGCACATACATGCAGTGCACCATTCTTTCTCCTCCTAATTAAAGGAATCTTGCTCACCCATTGCTGAAATTGAGGGTACTTTTCAGAATAAGAATAATGAAGTAAATTTCAGCTCATTTAGATTTTCCTTTGGGTGAATGAAATTATTAGAAATACTGTCCTAGATGTTTTCTGAATGGTGCAGTTCCTTTCAGCTGTTAGAAACTTCTGTATTTTTGTAAGACTTGCTGACTTTCACTGTCTTTTTTTCCAGTAGCGCTTGGATTTTTTTAAGTCATTGGGATTTTAAATTTTTTTTTTATGTCCAAGAACACTACAAATGTGTAGACTTGTAATTTTTGTGGATGTGAACTTTCAGTATAATCTTTCAGTAAAATGTTAAATACTTAGACTTTTTAGTACCCATAAGGGATTATTTGCAAGTTAGGTATTTTCCTCTGAAAATTCCTGTGTATGTCAATTAAAATTCAAAACTGGTATCTGACTGGGTAGTTTAAGCACATAATCTTGAGTAGCCTGAGATTATTTTTGTTTTCACTGAATGACTTTCCTTGAAAAATTTTGCTTACCTAAAACACTTGCCCCCCTCAGTCCAAAAAAAACCCCAAGGAAACAACAAAATACCCCAGTGAAGCCAAAGAAGGGTTAGAAAACCGTCATTAGATTGCAGATTTTTCCATGCTTTATTTTTAATTTCTACAGATTTTGAAAAGGCATTTTGTTTCCCTGCTTTCAAAGTGTCGTGGTTTGACGCTGGCCCAATGCCAGGCACCCACGGGAGTTGCTTGCTCACCTTCCCCTGCCACAGCTGGGCAGAGGAGAGAAAAAGAAATAAATGAGGGGTTCATGAGTTGAGATAAAGACTGGGAGAAAACACTTCGAGGGCAAAACAGGCTTAACTTAAAGTTAGAAAGTGAATTTATTACTAACAGTATCAGAGGAGGATAATGTGAAGTAAAACACCTTTTTCCCCCCAGCCCCTCCCTCCTTCCCACCAACAGCGCAGGGGGGTCTGGTCAGTTCATTACCAAGATTTACTTCTGCTGCTCTGGGAGAGGAGTCCTTCCCCTGTGAGGCCGTGGGGTCCCTCCCACAGGAGACAGTTCTCCATGAGCCTCTCCGACGTGGGTCCACTCTCATGAGCAGCACTCCTACCGCACCTGCTGCAGTGTGAATTCCCCTCACGGGCAGACAGTCCTTCCAAAACTGCTGCAGCGTGGGTCTCTTCCCACGGGGTGCAGTCCTCCGAGGACAGGCTGCTCCAGCCTGGAAGCAAGGGCCCTCTCTCTCCACCGGGTCTTCCGCTGGAACACAGCCTCCTCCAGGCACCCACCCGCTCTGGCACGGGCACCTCCCCCATGGGCTGCGGGTGGATCTCTGCATCCTCTGTGGATCCCCATGGGCTGCAGGGGCACAGCTGCTTCACCGTGGTCTTTTCACCACGGCCTGCAGAGGAATCTCGGCTCCAGCGCCTGGAGCACCTCCTCGCTCTCCTTCTCCACTGACCTCGGTGTCGCCATGTTGTTTTCCCTCACATGTTCTCACCCCCTCCTCTTCTCTGACTATAAGCAAAAACCCATGACTTTGTTTTGATTTTCTTCTTAAATATGTCATCACAGAGGCGTTACCAGCCTCTCTCATTGGCCCAGTTCTGGCCAGCAGCATGTCCATCTTCAGAGCCATCAGCCATTGGCTCTGCCGGACGTGGTGGAAGCTTCCGGCAGCTTCTCACAGGAGGCCACCTCTGTGGCTCCCCTGCTACCAAAAACCAGGCCGTGCAAAACCAATACACAAGGCTTGTGATCTAAGTTGAAGGAGGGAAGAATTTTGAGGAGCGGGTTGCTGACTGTTTCTTCTGTTGAAATGTCACTGACATCGATGGACTTGCACCTTGCAGATGGAATGGCAACTTGAAGGTTACATCCCTAATAAAAGGACAATGTTCAGTTGAATGGCAGAATTCAGGAATATTTTGTGTTGAAGAGCTGGGTTCAGGAAATCGAAATAGCCCTACTGAATTGGACAGAGGAACTCAAACTGTTCCATTTTAAAGTAGAAGATGGAAAGTTGGGACAAGATAATAGTAAAAAACTATGGGCAAAAGTAGTGAAGAGTTCCCCAAATAAATGGGAATTATTTAAATATGTTAGAAGAAAACCTGGAGAAATACTGATAGGTCTGCTGGGCTTGAAGGGAGAGGGAGAAGAAAGAAACAAACGCAAGGAGGTCAGTGCAGATAAACAAAGTTCTTTCTTTGCATACAACTCCATGAAGTAATTTGTTGAGTAGCTTTCAGATATCTTTGAGTTGTACAAGTGATGGGTTATAAGAGTTCAAGAAACTTTGAAAAATGAAAAAAAGAAATGGATAAACTTGTAAATGAATTAACTGACAGTCAGGCAGCATGCTGAGGTGATAGTTCTCTGAAAAGATTGGTGGTAATAAATATTTTTGTTACTCATCTGACAAAATGGTTTGATAATGAACAGACATAGATGCAGAGGGCATGATACTTTAGCTGAGTTAGCAGGGGGAACTTACTCTTTGTCTTGATAACAGGATTGCAGCTAGTGCAATAAATTCTATCTTTTAAATATGCCAGTGAAGGATATGGTAGAAGTTTAAAATTAGGAAATGTGATGGGATTTAAAAATCAGTTTTCTAAGTAAGCGTGTTTAAAACCAGTTACGAAAAACCCCAAACTGAGTGAACTTGTGGCCTTAGAATGCTAACTTCTTTGAGCTGTTATCACATAGCAAACAATCTGTAATATTTTTTTTTTAATTTAAAGCAGCTTTTAGAATCAAAGAATATGTTGATTTGGAAGGGACCCGTGGGATCATTAGTCCAGTTCCCAGCTTGGTAGGAAGAATAAATTCAGAGGTGAATCTCGAGGCACTGTTCTGTTGCATGACGGTGCTAACAAGGCAAGGGTTGATTCTTTTCTGTAGATTTGCAGTTGCACTTACTATTGCAAAATGTTTGAGATTGGTATCTTTACGTTCTTGACCTGTTGTAATGCTGTCAAAATGTTATGAACTTACTAGGAATAATAAATATACAAGTCGATGTAAATGGCTTATCTTTCAGTAACCCAACTTTGCTGTTAATCATGTGAATAGTCCTTCCATTATGTATCTTTTCTCTGTGTTTATTACTTTATTACTTTACATCTTGAGTGAATCATACTTTGATTTGATCAGCAAAGGTCATTATTCCAGAGGGAAGCTTACGACAGTAAATGGCTGTTAAGCCACTGGTAAGAGTTGTGGTTTGTTTTATTTAGTTTGTTTTTTTTTTTTCCCTATGGTGTTTAATATTATTTTCCAAGTGCTCATAGTGTTAATATATGTAATATTATAATAAAGCAATTTAAATGTAATTTTTACCTTATGTAGTATTGTGTACACGGTTTAATCAGTGGCCATTACAAAAACTATCAAAATGAGCACCGTAGAATTGCATGTTAAATGTCACACGTATTTCCCCTCATTAGGATTAAAAATTTTATGTCGGTTGTTGTTTGTCCAGAACTTCATTGAACTAAAGCTTCACTTAACTGTTCCTGCATTTAATCCTGTGTTGGTAATTCTACTAAGAATCAACTTGGATCAGGTATGTGATAGATGTCTGATGGAACCAGACCTGTTTGTAGTTCTGCACAAAAGGTGCGAGTACGCTAGATACCTTCATCAATGTCTGTGTTTGCAGATGGGAGAAGGAAGCAGTGATTTTTAGGGTGCTTCTAACAAATACATGTATTATGTACTATGACGCAGATTGTGAACTGACTTTCTTGACTTTAAAGGCATGAGGTGCTTTTCAGTAACTTTATTTTTCAGTGTGTTGCAATATCGTAGTTCTGAATTATTAAAAACAAAACAAACAACCCCCCCCCCAAAAAGCCACACCAAGAAAAAATGCTCAACAAAGCAAACCCAGTGTGGAACATGCTCGTATTTCACCCTTCTCCATGCCTATGTTTCATTTTTAGACATCTGATGAATTGTGTAACTGAATAATTAATGATGTTTTAGTAGTCTTTTTGAAGGCTATTCAAGAAAGGAGGGAGGTTCTATGTATCACAAAGAGGTGAAAAATGTCTTTCAGCTGATTCTTTGTTTCCAAAGTTATTAAAATTTTACAGTACTCAATATTTAACTCCTCCAGCCTCAAACAGGTTTTTGTACTCTGAGATGTGTTACTGAGTTTAATGTGTTTTGGTGTTTGTTTCCTACAGTAGATTGCTAAACTAAGTAGTATAATTGTGGGGGCAAAAACTATGAAGTCACAAACTGATGTCGTGTATCCTTACCCTGTTTATAAAAAAGTTTTTCTCTATAGATTCTAGCAATAAAGCTTCACAGCATGAAAATTATAAAATCAACACAATATAGAAGTCTCTGTTGTCTTCTTCAGTAGCGTTTATGATGCTGGGTAGATTTTCTGCTTTTTATTACAAGTAAATTTTTGTCAGCTAATAATAGAGAGAAGTTATTCAGAGAGCTAAAAGCCAGAAGACACGGTATCTCTACGAAATTGCTGTTGATCACTTAATGTGTTCATGGGCTGTGTGAAATACTGATCTATTACCCTGACTGACAAGAAGAATGAGCTGCAAGGATTTTCTGATTAGGAATTTCCATGTGTGGTATATGAGCATCTCATTTTTCTTGTGGCGTTTCCTAATTCATCATCATCACCATAATTACATTTTCACGCCAATAAAATTGTCCATGAAAGAACCTCCATGGAAAAAAAACCCCCTGTTTTCAGCCTGGACTTAATTTAAAATACTAGGCCCTTTAAGAATAATAAAAAGAAACTCCTGGGCTGACTTGCGCAGTTCTGCTCTCATTTAAGACCTGGTTCTCAGTCTGGTATTCAGCTTAACTGTAACTGCTGGTGATTGTGCAGGGAAGTGCTACCAGGCAACAGGTATGGCAGAAACTGTGTTGGATTGTCCAGTGCCCAATTCAGAAGTGGCCCCAAAAGCTGCCCTGGATGATTTTATCTTCCCCTCATCTTTTGCCATACATATATTATAATCTGCCTTGAGTTCTGGTTTTGCTGCAAGGTGAGGGATTTGCCTCAGACCAGTGAGTGAAAGGATTTGCCTCAGACCAGTGTGTGATTCAAAATGGAACTGGGCTCAAGGTTCAGAGGTGGAAGGGCCAGTTCAGGACAAATTTGGAATGAGCTCTATATTATAGACAGGTGAAGACAAACGCAGATTAAGCTGATCCTGCTTGTAGCTTTAGAGATTTCTTTCTCTGTTTAAAGATAATTGAATGGTTAAAACTGAAGACTGAGTCAAAAAATCTAATTCTTTGGTTGTATGTTTGATGTGTTACTCGTGTAAGATTTTTCAGTTTGTCTCAGAAATGTAAGGAAGTGTGGAAGGTGATATTGAAGGCAGGAGAGAGAAAAGAATTAGCCTCAGCTCTTTTATGTCAGAGCCTGCCCCCTCTGTTGAAGAATTTCCTCCTAACATCTCCTGTGGTTGGTTCTGCCAGTTCAGCCCGTGTAACTGGGTGGATAGTAGCTTATATTTGGTGTTTCTTTTAAGCAACATTTGTCTGACACTGGCTGTATGAGCACTGTCCTCAGCCCTCCTGTGAGAGCTAAACTAAAACAAATAGCTGTGGGAAACTTCTGAGAAAATTACAAGTGGTGTGGAGGAAAAAAATACTTCAAGTAATAGTTTGGGAAAACACAGGGACTGGAGAAATGTAAGGTAAGATGAAAGAAGCATGAAAAAACCAAGTATTTCCTGCTTCCGTTGGCACCCAGAGTGATTGAAATAGCTTAGTTTTGTTTTAAAATAATGTACAGTTATTTTAGGGTAGAAATGACCTTTTTTGACAAGAAGTGGAAGCAAAAATGAGGAATAAGCTCCTGTCAGATAAGTGTTTTGTTTTTATTCCTGGAGATTTGGGACTAGCTTTATAATTCTCCAGTGACTGCTTTGCAAGCCTCTTGGAAGGAAACAAAGTAGCTGAAAGCTAAATCATAGACTGTTTTGAAAGAGGAAAGGCACTTAACTTTCCTGCAGAGAAATAGGCAAGCCAAAATGAGGTAGTAGAGAGGGAAGATGGAATTGAAAAGCAGAATTTTAGGGTGGTTAATAGAACGGAGTGCTGAGAGCTGGAGAGAGAGGTACATGCTAGCAAGTGCGTGGCATAAGTACCAAGTTGGACTAAACGTTTAGAATAAGTAGTTTCTATATGTTTTCTTGTATTACAAAAATGCATCTTATTTTTCTTTTCAGCTAATACAGCTCATGTGACATAGTAGGATTTAAAAAAGTCTGCAGTTTAAGCATTACATAAATACACATATTTCTGAAGTAGGTATTTTCAGTGAATGTACAAAGCATAAGTGTGGATTTAGGACTCAAACACTTGAGTATCTCCTTTTGTGGCTTTTGTTGCCTGGCATAAAAGAATGAATTCCCTCTTTCTTCTCATTGTCCTTTGTGAATGATGAAGAAGTCAGTTCTTTGCTGTGGTTCTTCACTGCTGTGTATTTGATGACAATAATTGGCCAAGGCAAACATTTTTCCTAGAACTGTGGAGCTGAGAAGGACTCTAACTTATCTTTGCTTACCTGTTGGGAGAGAGGTCAATGTTTATGATCAAACAGGAGGTACCTATTTTGACACCACATAAACAGAAGTTGGTAATCTTCTGTTACAGCTGTGTGTTTTCAATAGCTACTGCAGAGTTAGCTGTTAAGAGTAGCTGAAGATAAGATCAAAAGTCATCAGTTCAAAGTTCAGAAGAGATCATTAATTTCAAGGACAGAAACAGCTGAATTTGTTAGCCACTGCTTTTTGCCAGGAGCACTTCACTTGTACTGACAATTAATCTTGCATCACAAGTGAAGTTACTGAGTGCCACATTTCCTATCTGAGTCCATATACTTGTTTGGCATGGCTCCCCACTGAAAATATAAAGCTGCTGTTGTAGCATACATTTTTATTAAATGAAATGGCAAGTTTTGTGAACATTTAAGTATTTGAATTCAAGCGACTATTCAGTACTGAATTAATTTTTCATTTAAATGTTAGTAAACAGGTTTTACATCATTTTGCATGGATTCCACTTTCCTTCAGAATATGAGAAAAATTTTCTAATGAGGGTTTGAATGAGTTCAACCAACTTTGAAGGCCAGTCAGACTTCTTTAGAAGCTATGGATAAAATCTCAAGTTCTTTCTCCCTTCTCCCTCTGTTTCAGACACAGGCTGAAGCTTCTAGTGCTTCTAATACTTTAAAAATTTGCAGAATCAGGTTTTTTTTTTTCCCTTGTCTGAGTATGTATTTCTGCCTATGCTTGTAGAAAAACAAATGAAGAACTTTTACTCCCTGTGACTTTGGAAAATGTGGTTGAATTGAACCTGGGTTTAGAAGAAAATAATAGCCTGTTGTTCTTGTCAATAGACCTAGCTCTGAACAGTGTGTTGCTATCATGTGTAAGTCTTCAGCGATGATATTTGATGCATTCATTACATACAGAAGTTCAAAAATTTTCATTATTTTGCAGTATTCTGTCAGAGTATTTGCAGTAATCTGTCAGAGTTGTATGGCTTTTTTTCCCCCGGCTACAAGTATGAATTTATATTTAGAGGAAAACCTGGAAATAATCATATAAAAAATGACACAATATATGTATAATCTTAAGTAGGACAAACATTTTTTTATATAGCATGAGTATTTTTTCCTGGTTGAAAAATGTCTGCATATGGTTCTCAACAGAAGAAATTTTTTTTATATAGGTAAAACGGTGCCTTTTCAATTTAATGTAAGTTCTCAGTACTGTAAGGCTAGTAACTTGATTATTTTATTTATGTCATCTTTTAGTGTTACCTTAGGTCTTTTAGCATATGTATCTAAATCTTACTCGGACAAGCAAGTTTTAAGGCTCCATCTGATGAATTATGAATGCAAAAGGAAATAGCAATCCTCCCAAATTTCCTAAGCAATTCTCATATAAAACTAAATGTACTTAAGAGGGGAGAAGGTGATCTTGGCTGTTCACAGCAACTTTATATGTGTGTTTAAACAAGCAATGCTGTCATTTCTACTAAGGATTTCTGAAAGAATATAATCATCTCTTCAGATTGATGAACAGCAATAGATGAAATAAGGAGTCTTGTGCTCAGTGGGGTACAGTTTAAATAGAGAAAATCTAATGGGAAGTAGCTACATTAGTAGCAGATGGATCTACTTCCTGAATCTTGATCTGAGTAGAAATCCTTGCATACTTAAAATTTGTCTTCCAGATTCTTAGCCTGATAAGAAAGGTGGATAAAGCAATTTCTTTTTTTTTAACTTGGCTTCAGCTGCTGTGGTGATGTGTTTTGTTTAGACTTGCTATTGTTTGATTTTTATCTAGGCTATTTTTATGATTCCTACAAATCCCCCTCCAACCTTCCGGAAGCCAGAGCTCTGGTCTGATGAATTCACAGATTTTGTGAAGAAATGCTTAGTGAAAAATCCTGAACAAAGAGCTACAGCAACCCAGCTGTTACAGGTCAGTATTTAAGTTACTGAGGAAAGGCACATTTCTTGTTTGGTTTTTTTTTTTTTTTCCCCTCAAACCCAAAATGTTGTGAAAATTTGTAAGGGAAAATCTTATTTTAAGTATTATTATGCCTTATTTCTTTTTCACTTTGTGGTCTTTTCTCTGTTAGCTCCCATATCTCTGCTCCCATTTTATTTTTCTTCTTGCTGCTTCTAAAAATTCATTGCTCTTTAAATAGTTTAGGGCTGGTTCTTGCTATTAAAATTGGATCCTTGCTTTGTGGCTAGAGGCCTTTTGTAGATCTCAGGATTTAGACAAGTGTTTAGTAAAAGAATTGAGCCCGGGTTACCCCTCCCTGTGGACCACGCATGGAGTATATTCAATCTTCTGGTCATGTCAGATTAAACAGGCAGGTGGCTGTCTGTCCTAGAAAGGTGTGATGCAGATGGGCAGTATAATGAGTTTGTTCTTCGGCTGAGTTAAACCAACGGGCACTTTTGTATGTGAGCCACAGTTGGCAGTGTGGACATTTGGAGCAAGGCAGGGTTTGCCAGGCTCTCACTTCCTGTATGACTCTCCTACTAGATTTATTCTGTGTTGAGCTAGCAGTATCAGCTGTTAAAATTTAAATTCCAGTAAACTCCACTACAAGGAAAACAAAAAATTTTGCAAAGTAGTTTTGGTAATAGATCCGTCAAATTCGTAGATCATGTTAAGAATATTTAATTTTATACATTGCAAAACACCAAAATGTATGCCACAAGGTCAGTAAAAATTCAAAGTTACGAGTGTCTGTGTGATGTATGAATCAGTACTTGAGACCTTCAAGATTTGAAGTTTGTATGGTCAGCTGGATAGAAGAGACTTGCATTAATGTGGGCAAGTAAGGAGAAACAAACAAAAAAAAGCTTCTGTGTGCAGTTCCTTTCCACCTACTTTCTGACCAGAAAACGAAATGCTGTGTTAATCAGGAGTCTGTGTTGTCTTTTTCCTCAGCTGGAATTTGGAGCGTGTGTGATGGAGCTAGAGGTGCTGTGAATATGTTTGAGTGGGAATGAAAGTACTGCTTGTGAGGAGAGGTCATGGAATGAAAAAGAGAGTAACTGAATTAATAGTTCAAGGGAGAAGATAGATAATAGGTGTAGGACACGAGACTTCATCAATTCTGTTCTTCATGGAACAATTTTAAAATATTTAATAGTATATTTCTGAGGTGCTTAATTATGTTTTGCCTAAATTGTATTTGCATATAATGATGCAAAAATCAGATTTTTTCTAACAGCAGGTATTTATTAGGCAGCAAAATGTGCAAATGGTATCGTGCCCATTGTCTTCAATGAAGAAGTGATGTTTTAAATGACCTTGAATTAAAAATTTAACTTCCTGCTAGAAGTAAGGTATTTTTTTACTGGTTCCACATTTCAGCATCATAGATCAAGAAATATTTTATGACATTTAAAGTATAGGTTTGTTGAAGTAAGCAGCCATAGTTTCTCTGGTTAGAGCCACTAATTTATGCTCTCAATTTGTAAAGATTAATTAACTTTTGAAACTGAGTATCTGAAAAAGTTTGGTTTTCTGTGTCAGATCATCACTACTCTATTTACTACTTATTGCACATTTTCTTTGGAAAATTCTATCCTCAATTATAAAACAGTTGTTAAGTGATTACATTTCCCAAGGCTTGCAGTTAATAAAAATATTCAAGTAAAATTTTAGTTATGAAACAGCTGAAGGATACTGTATGTTGTGTTGGTATAGATTTTGATTATTGCGTAATGTGCTGGAATCTGTGGTGTTAAATAGGACTTGTAATTAAATCTGAAGCACAACTGCTGTAATGATACTACAAATTTTAATGATTTTTTTTCCCCTAGCATACATTTATTAAGAATGCTAAGCCAGTTTCAATTTTAAGGGACCTGATCACCGAAGCTATGGAGATAAAGGCAAAGCGACATGAGGAACAGCAGAGAGAACTAGAAGAGGAGGAAGAAAATTCAGTATGTACCCATTTTTCCTTTAACCATCTATACTTTACAGATAAGTTGCTGGTTTTCCCCTGCTTCCTGTAGTTGTGTTCAAATACTTTGTTTTACCAGTTTTCTGTGTGGTTTTAATCCTATGAATTCTGAGTATTCCACTCTTAATTATGAGTAATGCTGTATAAGCCAGCTTTCAGCACTATTCCATGAGATGTCCTAGTAAAAAGCTTTTATAGAAAGTGGGAAAATAAACAATGTCAGCTTCAGCTATTCAGACTAACATTAAAAACCCCAAAATTCTTTAAGGTTCTGCTTTTACAGGTGGACTTCTAGACAAGTGGTTTAGTTTTTAGTTCAGGGCACTTTGCTTGATGTTTGTTTGGATTTTTTTGGTTAAGTCTGATACACAGAATAGTCAGAACACTCAATAAGTAGTGATTGCAGTGTGGTTTGAACCAAGTAACATGCAAATGGTGACGGCGCTTCATTCTTCAGATGACATTGTGAGCATATGTGTGAGGAGAGAAGCAGGTTGTGTGATAGGTAGGTTGCATTTAGAATTGTTTGGCAATGTTAAGTCTGTGGCATTATTACTCTTCCCGACATAATTTATTTCAGGTTAGTCTTGTGCAATGCAACAGAACGTGCTTCAAAGAAGTGTATTGCCACACATACAGTGTGTACCAGGGTCACTCAGGAAGAGCACAAAGAGAAGATGGAGACTGGAATGTTACAGCTTTGAGCAAACAGAAAAGAGCAGTGCAGTAAATGCAGTTTGTCCTATAGCAAATTGTAGAGTCCTTGTTACAGAGTGTATGTGATGATCTATATATAGGAATACTTTTCAAGCAGATTCTGTGCAATCTTTTGTATCTCCAGCAATCAGTGTGGTTTGCTGCATTTTTTTTCTGTTCTAAGAGTGTGTGTTCTAAGAATATTGATAGCTGGTTTTTATAAAGGTGGTTTACTCTGAATTGTATTTGCTTAGTCAGTAAGCTGGCAGGGAAGGCTGTGATTACTTTTTTTAATGTTAGGAAATTTTCCTCTGTGTGACTTGACACTCAGAGTTGATGTTTGTGACTTGACTTATTGAATAGTTGATTTCTGAAGAGACTGATTTACTACTGACATAAAAACCTAATGTCTTTACTAGCATGCTTTCATCCATACTATTGCCTTCTGAGCTGGAGACGTTAAATGCTTGGGCATTGTTGATGTCTTTTGCATTAACCCAGAATTAGGCATGACATCTAATTACTTAATCTGAGGTTCAGATCACGTTGCCAGGCACAGTCCATGCCAGCTAAGGATGTGGTGTACACCTCCCTCTCCCACTACTGCGTGGAAGGGTGTAACACAAGTTTGGTTCACCTCAGCTGAAGAAGCATTTAGCAACTCCTCATGGTTCTTGCATGGGTACAGAATTCAGAACGTAACAGTGCACTCCCCACTCTGCCACCCCCCATGCTCCTCGCCTCCACACTTGCCCCCATTCAGCATTTAGTATAAGAGAACCTCAAATCCAGGATTGAAGCAGCAATCTGTTATTTGTGTTACCATTGTAGTAGTTGAGAATTCTGCCATGTATTCTTGTGGTACAGTAAGGGAACAGGTTATGAGTAAAAAAGACAGCAAGACTCTGCTTGTCACTAAGTATAGAAGATAAGTGCCTCAAATCTGAAAGTAACAGGAGTATCTTTGATTAGCAGGGCTGAGGAAACTGAATCACAGAGTGGTTGAGGTTGGCAGGTAGCTGTGGAGGTCATCTTGTCCAACCCCCCTACTTAAGCAGATTTGGCTGCCCAAGACCGTGTCCAGACAGCTTTTGAGTATCTCCAAGGAAGGAAACTCCACAACCTCCCTGTGTAGCTCGTGCCAATGCTTGGTCACCCTCATGGTACAAAAAGTGTTTCCTGATGTTCACACGAAACCTCCTTTGTTTCATTACATGCCCATTGCCTCTGCTCCTGTCACTGGGCACCACTGAAAAGACCCTGACTTCATCCTCTTTGCACCTTCCTTTCAGATATTTGCACGTACTGATGAGGTCCCCAGTGAGCTTTGTCTTCTTGAGGTTGATCAGTCCCAGCTCTCTCAGCCTTTCCTCATGGGAGAGAAGCTTCAGTCTCTTGATCATCTTTGTGGCCCTTTGTTAACTCTCTCTGGTGTGTCCATGTCTCTAATTCTGATGAGCCCAGAAGTGGACCCAGCACTCCAGGTGTGGCCTCAGCGGTGTGGAGCAGAAGGAAAGGATCACTCACCTCCCTGCACCTCCTGGCAACTTTGTCTAATGTAGTCCCTAATTTGTCTAATTAGCACTTTTGCTAAAAGGTTGGTTTGCTCTTAAAAATGAGTGCAGTTGTAGTATATGGAAATGCTAATTCTGTAATTTTTTTACTTACACTAATAGACCTTTAGGGGCTGTAATCATATACCAGTGCATGAGCATCAACAAACCCAGAACCAGAAGTCAACCTCTACTTGAAGGAATTGGTCTTCGATAAAAGAGCAGGAAGTCAGAGCAGTTGACTGCTCAGTATTTGCGTATCTTGCTCATTTCTTTTTGTATATCATGATGTAGAGGAGTTTTAAAGCCAGCCTTGCAGAGGGCTAGAGGCAGCCCTGCCTGTAGTAGCACAGGATGTGAGAAAAGAGTAGAGGTTTGAAAGCTTAACAGGTGAGTAATGAAAGAGACAAATTTGAAGCAGAGCTGACTTCTCAGTGCTGAACAGAGTGACAGAACAGGGGAAAGCCATGAAAGTGAGCTTGTGAATGAGACTAGTCAGTTCAGAAAAGAAAGGTAGTAGAAAAATAGAAAGAAGAGCATGACTTCAGCACAGTGAGAGACAGAAGGGGAGAAATTGGAAAATGAAGTTTTGTAGTATTCCCTTGAGTGAAGAGATCACTAGGTGAGACTTTAAGATGACAAAAGGAGAAGGATGAGAGAGTCTGGGTAAAAACTTCAGCAATGTGTTCTTTTAGAATGCTTTTATCATCCTTTGTATTATGATGTTGTATACTCCTTTTTATTTTTTGCTGCGGATGCAGACTTCCAGGCTGTAATTGATTAACTAATATTAATGAATGATACCGAATGATGTGTACAGGGGATTTTAAGAGACATGCAAGAATATCTTGTAATGGACAAGAGGATGTCCAGGTGTTTTTGCTGTAGAGTTTATATTGAAGAATTAAACATTTTCAGAAGTTTCCCATTATAAAAAGATTAAGTAAAAGAGGATTTTTGTACCTACTATAAAAAATAATTTTGTGTATGTTCTTTTTGCTGTTGAGATTTTTTTAGTTCTTTAAGTTTTCACACAGTTTTATGATTCAAGAAAATAATCTGTGATAAGATTTGTAGTTAGGATGAAATATTTAACAGTCGTTAAAACTTGTGGTATTTGGTAGCAAGTGTGACTTTTGCTATCAGTAAATCCATGTCCAGTAATTTTGTATTGCTTGGTAAGACTTGAGTGAAAAAAGTTTGGAAATACTTAGCTTTAATAGAAAAAGCAAGGGTACAAGTAATTGAAATGAAGAATATTAACGGTGAGGTGAGGAGGGATTTCCTTGTTGACAAAAACAGTTTTTGGAGTGACCTATGGATATCTTCTGTGTAGCACGATGCAGAATACATTTTGTTCTGGACTGGTTTTAATAATTGTTTGGTCATAATACAATGTCTTGCAACAGTTTCAGTGCAGTACATTATTTTAAGAAATTCCAGATTCATTTGAGAGATAGCACCAGAATCTTGTCCAGTTGCTGTCACCAAAGGTTCTGATCAGCCAGAAGTGCAAACCCAGCCAAACTAGGAAACAGAAGCATAAACTTGTACCAGTACCTTGGGGGGGCCTACAATAAAGCTGGAGAAGGACTTTTTCCAAGGGCATGTAGTATAGGGGTGAGGGCTTTTAACTGAAAGAAGGTAGATTTAGACTAGATATTAGAAGAAATTCTTTGTGGAGAGGGTGTGTAACACTAGAACAGGTTGCACAGAGAAGCTGTGGATGCCCCATTCCTAAAGTGTTGTAGGCCAGGTTGGATGGGACTTTGAGCAGCCTGATCTAGGTGAAGGTGTCCCTGCCTGTGGTAGGGGAGTTGGAACTAGATGGTCATTAAGGTCCCATCCAATCCAAATCATTCTGTGATTCTTTGAAATTGTTACCATTTTCTTTTTAATTAGAGAAATTTTCTGTAAGGTGTTTCTTGAATGCATGTTCTCATATACTGCATAGTAGAAAACTCCTGAGCAACATGTAGGTGTAAATGAAGCCTGAACTAAGTGGAATTCTGATTTTAGTTTTTTAAGCACACTAGGCAGAGGTTAATCAAAGGACCCACAAGTTATTAAAGGAAACCAGGATAAAAATCTAGAAGAATAAAATGAAAGCATTAGAATATATGCGTTTGTCATTTTAGAAAAATAAACAATCAATCCCCCAGCCTCCCACTTCACTTTGAAATAATGTATAATTTGAAAGTAAACTCAAAGATTGTGTCTTTCATTTAATTTGGAACTTGTTTGTGGAACTGCCAGAAAAAGAGTAAACCAGTTCTTTCTGCACTTCTGAGTGCTTACTATTTTCCTTTTGGAAAGGGAAAGCAGATGAGCGCCAGTTTGGTATAGTTGGTATACAGTTTGGTAGTGGATGAAGTCAGCAGTCCAGCATTCAAGTATAAAGATAAATAACCCTTGCACATTCCTTCTCCTTACTTATCAGTTTCACAGAACCCCATAAGAAATACAGGGCTGCTTGTATGTAGTTTGCATGACTACATGATCCTATAATTCAAATGGTAGTACAGGTCTTGATAAATCTGCAGTGATGGCAACAGTCCTAGAAAGAGCTAATGACAGTCGCTATGTTACATTATGTAGTAGTAGTGACAGTAGGTAATGCATATATTTATTCATATTTTCATATCTATGAATGTTTTTAGATTGTGTGTAGAATTGGAGTCACTGTTCAGTTGCAAAGTAATAGCCACCAGGCACTTAAATTTTGAAAAACAATACCTCAAATATTGATTTCTTCCCAATCATACCACTGTAAAGTCCTCACTGTAGAAATGCAAAAGCAGACTTGAACTGTGAGAAGTGCGTATTTAACAGTATCTAAAAGCAAGAGCAAATAGTGGTGTTAGTGTTAAGTAGAGTCTATTGATGTTAAAGTTCTCTCGTGGGCAGTGAATTGAGTCCGTATACTATTGAAAAAGAATGGTTTCAGTTAACCTGTCAGGGGCTTGAATTTATTGATCTAACCCCCCAAGAATTTCCTATGTAAATTGTGAGCAGTTCTGCTTATTACTCACTAGTACATGATTTGGGATCCATCAAGAAGAAAGGTGTAAAATGTTCTAACTGTGAAGTTTCGTATGTTAGGAAACCTGTTTTAACCCTAACAGGTACATTTAAATAAGTTTTTGGGCTTTAATACCTTCCTAAAGTCATATATTATATAGTAATGAGCAGTCAAGTTAAAAGTGACTTGCATAACTAGAAGTAGAATGGAGTGGGTGGGTTTGGAGAAATAATCAGATGCAAAGTTTTCAGAATTATGTACTTAATTTTCAGGGTTAATTCAGGTAGTTGTCCTTCAAGTGGGGAAGAGTCACATCCCTAAAATTGATTCTTATTTTTCTTTTTCACCACTGTCTGTGAACATTTTATAGCATGAGAAATTGTCAATTGTAATGTAAATATTTTTGCTGTTCAAAACTATGTATTATAAAGCTGTAAATAAATGCCCAGGTTGAATACAGTCTTTGTCTGTATCCTTCCTGAGAGATATAATATCATTATAAATAGTGTGCTCAGAATTGATTTTATGCCTGTTATGAGAGCTGCTCATGTGATGAGAATGCCTTCTGACAAACTGACTTGTTTTGATAGGTGCTGAGGTAGTTGTACAGGTTTTTTTAATTAAGCAAAAATCGCAAGTGTTGTGTTCTACAGAAGGTTAATCCCAATATCAAAGTTGAAATGTTAGTTTAGGCGTTAGGAGACATGGCCAATCTCTTCTCGTGCATTTTTAGAAGTGTGATGTGAAGTGGATGCTGAGGCTGGGCAGCTGTATTATGGGAATGTAAAGTAACTCGTTGCCTGGCAGCTCACAGAAAACATGTCTAAATATTTGTTTCTGTGGATCTTTAAAGGAATAAGCTAACAAGCAGCTCTCTGTATGTTTTCTTTAACATTTTAATGTCACTATGATGTGAGAAATGTTTAAGTCTTTTAGACTTAAACAAGAAATTAAATCAAGAAGTTACTACTTCAGTAATCCCCTTTTTTTTTCCTTGGGCACTTAGTGGTTGACAACTATCAACACGAAACTATGAATGCCAAAGCCAACTGTCGATAATCAGTTGTTCCTGTATGTAGGATTATTTATTCATTCATACAAAAGATTATTTGGTTAATCCTATATTAATTATGAAAAGTTGGCATCTGTGTTTTGAGACTTCTAAGAAGTAATTGCTGTAATTATTCCTTTATATTTTTACAATATTTATAGTGTTGTTTTAAAGGAACTAGTGAATCAGATGAGTTATTCTGTATTTTAAATCTAATACACCATGCTGTACTTTTCTGAAGGTTTTTATATTTCCTTTCATGCTTCTTTCATGTTTGCATGTATGTTATAGCTGTATCTATGTATACATGTAATTTTTGCGTGACAGTGTTAAAACTTTATATTTTCATACCTTTTTTTCTTTATGCCAAAGAACACTTGACATATGTGTTAATTAAATTCGATTGCAGTCCTTTAAGTGTCCTGAAGTTAGAAATATAGCATATTGTTAAAATCCACAGCAGTGTAGAGCCAGAAACTGGTTATAGGAAGAATAAACATGGGGAGATAGGTGCACGCAGCAAGTCATTACCTGATGCATCAATTACTTGGAGGCAGAAAACAAGCTTAAGTGCTGTTTTGTGATGGATGTCTGTTGAATGTGATGGGATTTGACTGTGTGCTGAAAGTTAAGTTTTTACCTGTTTTACTGATGGGTCTAAGCTTTGTCTGCTCAGTATTAATCATACACTCAGTTTGAGGCTCGGCTTTGTACTTAGGAGCTTTTACAAAATCCTTGTGCTTGACCAAACTATATTATGTGTTTATGCAGCTACTACAGTGCTTTAAAAAAAGATAGCTGTGACTACAGCTACATTTTTAAAAGGTGATGATGAGGTGTTAATAGTAAACGAAATTATTTTACAGGATACTAAATTTTGCCAGCATGTAAATCTTCCTTTAATGCCTTGCAGCCGAGTTGGCCGTCTTTGCTGCCCTCTAGTGTTCTTTTTACATGCCAAACCGTAGGTAGAGAGATTTTAAAGGCAACTGCTGCCATATTTGCTTCTCTTGTTTAGTTTTTTATCAGTCTTCATCTCTACTGATGTTTCAAATGCAACTGAAAAATCCATTAATCTTTATCACCTTGGCTCATTCACTTCTGTAATGTTGTTGGCTCAGGTATGATCTGCAGGGCCAGCCTCTCTGAGAAAACTTCTTGTGTGATGAGATCTTTTATTTTACAAGCCTATCATGAAGTCTTGTGTTTGGTTTCTGCTGAAGTCCTTTTTAATTTTCTATCCTGATAATCAAACCTCTATGATTGCATTTTTATGCTTTAAGGGTTGGTTTTGTTAATAATAACTTTTTTTGGTAAATAGGGAGATCCAGAGAGTCTTATAGGATTGCGGGTTATTGCTGGTACTTTACTTGTTCTTTATGTTATGATGTTATTCAGAGTTTCTGTAGTCTATTGTCATTTCTGTAGCATTTCAAGAGATTTTAGAGTTCTCACTTGTGTTCACCTTCTGTTGCTGTATAGTGGTGTAACAGAAACCCCTTCCAAATAAAAGTTTGGTGTTTATTACTGGTACACAGGAGAACAGCAGGCAGTTTAATTCCAGAGTTAGTTGTTTTTAGTGTTTGATTCTTGGATCTGTTTTTATAAACAGTATGAGAACATGACACTTCAGCTTTAATACTTCTTATTTTTTTCCTAGTTAAAATTGAGATTGTGTTTGTTTTTATTTAATCAGTGTGTTTACCTTTTTTAACAACAGATCACAGTTTCTACACCGATATTTATGAACTGTAAAGCATGAATCAGAATTTGTATGAAGGAATCACTTTCATCTCTCATGTAAATGTGCACTTCCATAACTTGGATCCACTGCATATTTTTATAAAGTTACCTTTCGAGAACCAGTGTAGTCTTCTGCCATAATAGCTAAATCTCATATTTGTGAGAAATACTGGAATGACAGTTCTGGAAGCAATCTTTGTTAGCTACAAAATTAATTATTCTGGGGCATGAACAGGCCATGAAGAGATTTTATATTGTTCTGTCTCAGTACATCATTCCTGATACATGGAGAACACCATTCATCAAGATTGTTGTGTACTTCTTTTTTTGGGACAACTGTTCTTTTTGTACTAAGGTGGGCTCTTGTGATCCTTAGTCTCCTAGGTTCTAAAAGATAACTGTTCTCTTTGCTGAGAGACAATACTAAGATAAAGACTTTTGGCACTCTTAGACTAGAAAAAGAAATGCTGTTCTTTGGACTAAGTCCAGATACTTGATTTGACTGAAGATATAAAAGATCATTTTTTCAATGAAGCAGAAGTTATGAATTTGGTAATTTAGGACTCTATTTCATACTTGTTCATATTGTTAGCCATCACTTTTCTCCACTAATTTCTAAAATAAAAGTTTTGAGCTCCAGGAAAGTGTTTGTTTTATTTCTTATTTTGGCTTAGGTAAGCTTAGGGCGGTATGCACTGCAAGTGGATATTAATATTAGTCAATCTAATCTGTAAATCGAATGTAACTATGCCTTAAACTCAGAGATTCGCCTGCCTGTATGTTAGAGATGCCAAATTTGTAGTGGCTAATAGGCGAAACATCAGTATGTTGTGAGTCAGTTTTACATTGTATTGCAGTACTGAAGGAAACACTGGTAGTTTTAACTGTTCTGGCACTTTTAAAATGTGATGCAAAACTACTTTTTTTTCTGAGTACCCTTTTTAGAAGGGAAAAAATGCAATTCATAGAAAACACTGGGGTTAACGGTAACATTTGGTGGGAGAAAGTAAAGAAAATTAAAGTTGCCACCAGGAGGAGCAGTCTCAAAATATTCTCACTTTTTTTGCTGGCACAGTTGCCTAGTGGTGTAGCTGTAAGCTGTCTGTATCTTTGTGAATATCACAATTTTTTTAAGTGTAGGGTACTAAATAGAATGCAACTAAAAAAAAACCCCAGAAAGAATGCAAATGAAAAACTCAAGTATTTTTGCAAATTATAATCTGGAAAATAATGATTCCTTTGACATTTGGAATTTTAATTTAAATCTGTTTAGGTCTGTATCCTGGCTGCATTATGGTATGCTGTTAGTCAGACTTTCTATATCAAAATTAAGTCTGGTTTTGTATCTCTTAGTTGAGATGTAATAGAATAATTTTCAGGAGCTGATATTACTGCAGACTCAATTCTCTGTATCTGCCTAGACTAACCCTTAGTGAAACAGGCACTCGGGCCATGTAGCTGGCTCGTGCATGTTTGTCTGTACGAGAGGCTAATTCCCCATGCTGGGGAATGAGCAGAAAGGAAAGGAGTGAGTTCAGTGAGAAACACAAAGTGCCAGACCTTGGAGGGGTTTGAGTCTAGGCTTTATTTTTTCTGGTCCCATTCTGTGTCTGTCTCCCTCAGCCCCTGCACTTACAAGTCTCTTCATAGTTAAACATTTAAAATCTATAAAGCAATGCAAAAATTTAGTAAAAAGGGGAAATTTTTTAGTGGGTGAAGTCTTGTTAATGTTACGTGTTACTCTGGATGTATTTAAAATTCGTGTAGATGTGGCATTTAGGGGCATGATTTAGTGGTGGATTTGGCAGTGCCAGATTAACAGTTGGATGATGATTTTAGGGGTTTTTCCAACCTAAACAATTCTATGATTCTATGTAGCAACAATATGTTATTTGTAAGGGTCAAATTAAAAAAAAAATAAGAGTTATCCAATAGTCTTTCAAACTATGTAGCTAAAATATTTTGCTAATCAGGGATAGAGTTCATTTATAAAGGAACTCAAGTGAAGTTTTGGCACAATAGAGGAAATGGATGCATATATGGTTATAAAACTGATGAAAGTAGCATTTGTATTTAAAATATAACAGTTTGACTTAGAGTAACTTCACAGTGATGGATATTATTAATTACAGTTAATCAAGAAATGAGAATGTCTGAATTTTTTTTCGTTGAGTAATAGATTTTATTCATATAAAAAATGTGTATCGTCACAGTCCATCACATTGCTCCTGAAGTGCTGTGATGTTGTGCGTATAATCTAAATCAGATTTTGGAAACTCGTGGGATTTCCCATTAGTGTTTTCAAATATTGGTGTTCCATATGAATTTCACATTTCATTAACTGGATTGTCATTAGTTCTCTGTTTCAAATTCCTCGACCATTACTGTTACCGATTCAAAATGCTACTGTTTATCTTCTTGATATTATCTCCCTCACACTTAGTGGGTAAGTATATGCTCAAGGGCTATTTTTACGTGTAGTATTAACAAGGTATTTGCTCATACTTGTAACAAAGGTTTTAAAATGGAAGTAAACACTTGAAGTAAGTCAAGTTGACTTTTTTTTTCTGAGGGGAACTTTACAAATTCTGTTGGAAGAGTATTTAATAGCTAAATTGAACATGAGCTCGTCGTCTGGGTCCTGTATGTAATGTCAGATGCTGGGCATGATGCAAAGTTAAGGGTAACCAGCACTCTTGGTGACAGTCCCTTAAAAAACAACAAAATCACTTTCTGTAAATTGTGTTAGTGATTTTTGGAACCCAGAGAGATAAAGTGGGTCATGAAAATCACAGAGATAACTCAAAACTGGATGCTAATGCAAAGTGAGCGTGTGGGCCACCTTGTATTTACCCTGCCATGCATCTGTGAGAAAGAAGGGTTTTATTTTTCTTTATATGGAAGATTTTTTATTTTGTGATTTCTTTTAAAGTTTTAGACCTGGAAGTCCAGCAGTACAACTAGGTCATGTAAAGATAAAAAACTAATCAGTAAGGTAAGATTGCATCTTACCTTTATTTTCTTTTAATGATCTGCTGCCTTCTGGCAAATATTTTCCCATAGGAGGAAGATGAGTTGGACTCTCACACCATGGTGAAGACCAATTCAGAGAGCGCTGGTACCATGAGAGCCACCAGTACGATGAGTGAAGGCGCTCAGACAATGATTGAACACAACAGCACCATGTTAGAGTCAGACTTGGGGACCATGGTGATAAACAGTGATGACGATGAAGAGGAAGATGGGACCATGAAACGTACGTTGTTTATTTGCTTTCTTCTAATAATGTAATATGTTTTCTTGTGCTGCATGACAGTGTTGTGTCATGAATGGCTTTTAAGTGTCAAATTCTGTGGTTAAAAAAGGGGGAGGAGGGTATTTGTGTCTCTAAGCACTCTATAATTTGTAGAGAAAAGGTTGACTATGGTGGGAGATTCAAAGAAGAAGCCTGGTTTTGGTGCTTTGCTAAGTTTCTCTAGAGGATTCTCAAATTGTCCTTCTATGAATTGTCCCTTTTACTGCTTGTCTCTTTGTCTCCTGTCCCACATACATTTGGACCAGTTCCTTGGAGCTAAATTGATGTGATTATGTGAGAGGCTGCTGCTTCAATGTCAGTGGTCCTGGGAACATATTGTGACTCTCTTTGGGGTCAGCAATCAGTAATATATTTTGCTGCAAAATTGTTTTGTAACTCATGATCACCTAGCAGATCTTAATTTTTTTAGCAAATAATTATTTGGACATTTTTTGGAATGTAATTCAACAATGGTTGATTTAAGGCAATGATCAAAAGATTGCTGAAACCTAAGTAAAAAGTTCTAATTGATTTTGGCAGCATGTGAGGGAGTACATAACAAAGAGAAAAAAAGTTGTGCATGTTTTTATGTATAAAATTATAACTTATACTGAAATATCCATAAATACACACTTTAAAAATAGTTAATTTACATACTGTAAATTAAATTAAATTAATTGTACATACATACTGTTTGGCTGAATACTACTGCAGATTGACATCCACAAATTTTAATAGAATTATTTGCTTGAATAGGCAGCATCAACAGATGACTCTAACTCAGGCTGTAGCTGCCTGATTTCGTGTAATGTTTAACTCCAGGCAATTTTCGGGGGGAGGGGGTGTGGGGAGGTGTGTGTGTGTAATATAGAGAGCTAATATCTCAAGAGTGTAAATCAGTGCCAAATAAATAACTTTGTAGAGTGTTTCATAGCAAATACAAAGCTGCATTTATGTTTGCATATAGATACCTGATGTAATTTGCTCAAGATTAGTTGGAAGTGCAAAGCAGATACTTTTTTTGTGTACAGGAAGTTGGAAGTAAAAAGGGGTTTTGTAGATTTCATTTGTTTGGCTTTTTTGTGGTTTGTTTAGGGTTTTATTTTGCTTTTCCTTTAGAGTTCTCAGCAATAAGATTGCTGGTGACAGTGATTAGTTTAAGTATGATGATTCACCTCAGTATGTGCTTTAATTTGTTTTTGTGTTGAAACAGAGTATTTGCCTGTTAGACCATGAGGCTAATGGAGGGTTAGTACAAAGGATCTCAAACACATCAGTTTCAACAAACTAAGGACAAGCTGAGTGATTAAAAAAAAAAAAAAGAAACGGGAAAGATAGTATGAACAAATTTAGAATAAATTCTTAGGGTGGAAGTATTATGAATTAGGACTTAATGCAGTTTCTATGCAGCCTGACAAATCACTTCAGTCTTCATAAGTAAGTTCTGTATAAGTAGTATACCAAATTGCACCACACTATCCGTGTAGTTTTTATATGTGCTGAGAGGAAATACCTGTTACTGTGCCAAACAGATCAAAAGAGTGGCATTAGGTTTGCATTGCACTCTCTTCATCTGTGTCTTGTTTGTCTGCTGGGGACATTGCTTTTAAAATGTACTGTTATTTTCAATTTTTGTTGATTCCTGTAATGATCTGTAGTTAGAAAGGGAATTGCCTTTCTGCACCTTGACATTTGGTCAGTGTATGTCTTAATCCCATTCTTCTTTCTTCTCAAACAAGAATGATCTTTGGGACAGGAGGAGAGTGACAGGTTTCCTTCCCCTCCCTCCTCTCCCATAGATGACTGTCTTGAGCCCTGTAACTGCAGCAAAGCAAAACCAGCAAACTGGACGTAGTTTCCCTCATGACAAGTGATAGTTTAATCATTTAGCTGTCAGGCCACAGGTTTGATTTCAGCACTTACTTGCTAAAATTTCCTATATTTTGCATTAGGCACCCATTATTTGCATTTTTTACATTAAAAACTAGAAATAAGTCAAGAACAGGACCTCCGCATCTCTCAGCTAAAAATAAATATAAATCATGTCCACTGTAGCTGGTCCTCTGGTTCTGTGATTGTTCTGCTATTGGCTGAAACAGGAGCAACAGAAGTTTCCTAAATAAATGTCACCAGGAAGGGACATAAAAATCCGTGCTATCTCTGAAAGGCAGACACAGATTTTGTGCTTCTTTGTGCTCAACAAAAACACAAGATTTTGGAGATTGGTTGCTTTTTCCAGTGTATCTTTGTAGGCAAAGTAGGCACTTTCTGGATGTTTGTGTGATTTGATTATAATGAATCAGAATGAGTATCTTAAAAGTGCTCTTTGATACTGCTGAATAATAGAACATTGCAAGCAAGAAGCTTGGAGAAATAAACTTAGTAAACTAGGGAAGAAGGATTTCATTTCCTTCCTAGAGACACAAAATATTTATGACAAACTTTTTATTTAATTGCTGTTGTGTTTAGTTTCATGTTTTGTTTCCTTCTGCCTTTTGTTTCCCTGCTCAAGGACAAAATAAGAAACAATAATATGTTTTTATTTATCAGTACCCATGCTTAGAGGCCTCTGGGAGCCATGACAGAAAATAACCAAAACCATATTTTTTTCACAAATAGGGAATTGTGCCCAGATAAAATTGGGATTTGGAACAAAAAGAGGCCTGTCCTCCTACCCCAACATATATTATACAGTCTAGTAATAAACAACATTTATGCCGTCTTGCTTGGTATGCCTGTGCGTGCTCTTATCACAGACTCTGTGGTATGTACCTGGAAGGAGAAAAGAAAATGGAGAACACAGAGAGTTGGGAGGAACTTAACTTCAGGAGGTTTAATTTGGAGTAGAAAAAAAGAGTGAGAATGATGGAAATATTACTTCTTTTGTTCAGTTGCTTGAGGTTTACTTATTTTTGTGTAGAAGCTTTTTCATATGTCAGTGGAGACACTAGTGTTCAGACCAGCTTCCTCACATTCCCCTTGTGGTTTTTCAGCAAGGCTTAGTGTTAGGGCTTTCTGGTGCACCAGGAGCACTTGTGCTTGTTCTCTTTTCTCCTTTTCAGTAATGTACTCCCTGCTTCTCTTTTTTGCCCTGTTAAATGTATATTTGCCATCTGCTTTGAGCTGGAAAAGAAGTTGTCTCATAGTGCAGTTTGGGTTTATTCTGGGTTTCTAACTGTTGCTTCAGACTTTGGTGAAGCTTCTAGATAGTTTGTGGTTGGTAATGAATGTATTAAAAGAAGAGGACAGAGAACTAACAAGGTGGCATTTGACAACTAGAATGTAGAAAAGTAATCAGGTTTTTGTTTTATTACTTTTTGCCCTATAAGACATGAACATTTTAGGTTTAGTCAGTATAATTCTTAAACACATTCTTCCTTCTAAGCAAACATGAGAATATAATCTTTGGGACAGCAGGTTTCCTTCCCTGTACTCGCCCCCCACAGATGACTGTCTTGAGCAGCGTAACTCCAGCGCAGTTGGCAAACTGGAGGTAGCCTGAGGCAAGCGATCGTTTAATCATTCAGCTGTCAGGCAACAGGTTTGGTTCCAGCACTTAACTTGCTCAACTTTCTTGTCTTATTGTATAATGGTATTTTTGATAATAGTGGCACATGCACCGTGCTGTAGGACCTACATGTTGATAGAAGAATTCATGAGTTGGTTTATTCATTATTTTTTAGTGATTTCAGCATCCAGGGTGAGGGATTGTTTGATACTGTAAGTCAGTCTCCTCTGTAATATGAGGTATATGCTTGGATAGCTCTGGAGTGGTGCTTCAAAACTCTTAGAAAGGCCCAAATCCTACAGCTGGTTTTTCAGCTGAAAAGCAAAAGCTGGTGACGTGTTTTGTAACAATTTATGACGTAATTCCAGACGGAATTTCATAAGGAAGCTTAATTATGGGCTGGTTTCAGTGGTGCTATAGCCTGGGCATTGATACTTCATGGACATAGTTTCGGTCAAGTGTGTTTACTGTGCCCCCAATAAGATGGTTAGCTTGGTGCCATATATAGGTTGTACTAGTGCTTTACTCCTGTGTATGTATGTATATATAAAGAGGTGATAGATGTTTACAGGTCCTCAAATGGTTCTCAAGCCATTTTCTGTGATTGGTAATAAAGTTGTTAATTTATGTCACAAGCAGTAGTATATTTTTAAAATGGGGATTTTTTTTTTTAAATAATGTTGTTGGCAATTCCGCTTTTGAGAGCTGTTGCAAAATGCTAGTTTAATGTGTATTTTCTTTGTTTTGCTAAAAACAGAAATAAAGTGTCATTCAGCTGGAATGGACTAATGGGAAGTGTTTGAACAATGCTCTCAGGCACATGGTGTGATTCTTGAGGTGTCCTGTGCAGGGCCAGGAGTTGGACTTGATGACCCTGATGGGTCCTTTCCAACTCAGCATATTCCATGATTATAATAGTAGTGTCATTGAATATTTTTTTCTTTTTTCCAGAGAGTGGGGAAAAAAGAACAAAAATTATTAAACCAGTTTTACAAGTCTTATTCTTAAGAAGCAAAGCAGTGTTTTGTGCTGGAAACTTTTCCCCATTAAAAATTGTGACTTGAGTTCATAGTCCTTCAAAAAGTCTCTGAAAGCTTCAGCTAGTTGAAAATTATGTGGATTTTCCATTTAAGTGCCAGTTGCAATTATTTCTGGTAAATAGGTATGTCATACAACAAACGAGACCTAATGAGGCCTGAAACTGAATGAAGGGTTAGGTGTATAAGTCACTGTGGTACAAAAACTGTTAACTCAGTAACCACTTTGTTCCACAGCTCTCTATAGTCAAACATTTCTTAGATTTGTCCTGTGGGTAGACTCCTAGCTGCTCTGGCCTAGCTAACTGGTGATACAGTTTCTACCGCTGCTTCCTTGTGGTTCCCAGTAGCCTGACCTCTAATTCTCTGAGGTGGTTGCCTAATAGGCGTATGTTAGCAGCAGAGCTTTCCCACTCATTAAATACAGTCACAATTTCTGCTTAAAATATGGCTGAAGGAGGTGGCTGTGGCAGCTTTCTACGTGATAGTTCACTGTTAGATGCACTTGCCTGGAGACTGAGGTCAAAATTCTAGGCTCCTGTCTCCCATTTTCCAGAATTACTGCCACTGTGCTGCAGGGCACCTTGAGGGGGGAGAGAGTAGTGGTAGGAATGTATGGAATACAAAGCCCAAGTAGTATATGATGTTGTATAAACTCTGGTAGCCTTTGTAGTAGGGGTGAGAGCACGTAGGTAGATACAGGTCTAATGAAGGCTGAAAGCTGATTGCTTTACAGCTTCTGACTCGAATAGCGACAAAGCAGTGTATTTTGAGGGAATAAAAATACTGACAGGATGTTCACAGAACTACTTCAGAGATAGGAGAGCCAGATCCCTAACTTCACCAAGCAGCTGAAAATGTTCCTCAGTTGAGTGGTAGATGGAGATCCACAGAATGTGGAAGGCTGTGGAAGCTTGTGGCTTTTGGCAAAAGGAAGAAAGCTTTCTTCTGTAGATATGCAGCTGCAGAAGAGGTCCAGTGTCCTGGTAGTAACAGAGTGAGAGAAGGACTTACGGACTTTCCACAGGAAATTGTAAACCCTGCATTCCAAAATGCCAAACAAATGAAATACCAGCACCCATGCCCTCCCAGGAAGTTGTAGTGGGAGTCTCCCTTCTGTGGGAGATGGTCACCCTCATCTGCTGACTTTACTTGTTAGCTAACAGCAGAACACTCTTGCTTACATAACTATTTGGGGACATCCCTATTGGCTGTGTTCCTATCAGAGGTATTGCTGAGGTAGAATGTGTTTTCAGCATCAATGGTGCTATCTGTGTTTTATGGCTTGCCAGCAATTTCTGACTGTTGTTTTATTATGGCTTTTTTTCCAAAGCTGTCTTTGCAGTAGGCAAGTGTAGGGATGATAGGAGAAAGATATTCTTAAATATTGAAACTGTGGAAAGCATTTTAAAACATGATCATTGCTTATTGAAAAACAAATAATTAGAAGAACTGAAAAATCCAAGTCCTTCTAGACTGGAACAGGCTATTGCACAGTAGGTTTTCAGTGCAAGTGTGGAGCGATACTGACTGTGCTGTAGATTTTTTGTGGCAAATATAACTTACTGAATAGAGGAGTGAATTAATTGTCCTCAAGGGAATGTTTATGTATTATACATCTAATTTTCTTGGTTCTTGAAAGATGCTTGAGAAGATAATGTTACTCTGTTGTTCATGAAATTTAGAAAAAGTACTTTCAGACCAAAATGATCTTATTTTGTAGAAAAAAAAAAAAAAAGGTGCAACCTATATCAGTTTGCTCTGGCATAAAGAGCCTGAGTGTTTTATAAAGTAAATACAAAAGAGATAGGAGCTTTCACATGGCCTTTAAACTGGTAGATGTCAGCCCATTCCTATGGAACAGTGAACCTCTTAGGTTAGCTACAGATCTAAATAGTGTCTCTTTTTTAATTTAATTATTTATAAAAATAAAATAAAACCTTAAAAATAAATTTCTAAATAAATTCTGTGGGATTTTTTACATTGGAGGAAGAAACCGAAAAAAAGCTGAAATACCTCTGGTCCCATCATTTTGCAGTCGTATTTCTGGTTTTGTGTGTGAGTTTTTGTATTTGCAGTGAAGGTAAGCAGCTCCTGCTCTTTTAATTGGGTTAACTGACTGTATGCTAAATTGAAATCAGAAGTGAGTTCTAAATTCTTATTTATCAAAACAAATAAAAGAAGTTCTCAAAGTAAAAAACAAATGTTCTTTGCTTACCTTGGAGTAATTTCAGTCCTGTTGACCCAATTTCCATAATACGCATTTGATAGCAAGGAATTCAGAGGGATTTGTTTGTTTTATGTGTGTAGGTAGTCTTCTATTACATGTATAAGGAAGATATTTATAAATAGTTTTAAAATTTATGAGCAGTGCTTGGAAAATCTTTAGTATTGCCTGATACATGAGAGGACGGAGACTGCATTACCTGTAATGGGCCAACATTTTGGAACTTAGAGTTTTGAACAGAGACACTGATAATCTTTTTGTTTATAGCTGTGTCTCGGAGATGAAACTTAAGTACAGCCATCTCAGCAGAAGAAAGAATTGGTTGTGAAAGGCCAGCAATGTGGTGTCCTATCTTTTTGGTACAAACAGTTCCAGGGGTTTTGGTGAGCGATCACCGAGTAATGAAAAGTTTGTACTAAGAAAATGCATTGTACTTCTGGTTTTAATTCTCCCTCCTTCGTACTACTGTCTTCTTTTGGATCTGTCTTCTAAATGTGTGCTTTTCTAAAATTTAGATTCTTCCATTTTTCTTCTGCTCTACTCAGCTCTCATGAGACCCCACCCATAATACTGTGTTCAGCCCTAGGACCCCCAGAACAAGAAGGACGTGGAGCTGTTGGAGCAAATCCAGGGGAGGACCATGAAAATGATCAGAGGGGTGGAGCACCTCTGACAGGAAAACTGGCTGAGACAGATGGGGTTGTTCAGCCTGGAGAAGAGAATGTTCTGGGGAGACCTTGTAGGACCTTGCAGTACCCAATGGGGAGCCTACAGGAGAACTGGAGGGGAACTTTTGACAATGACCTGTAGTGATAGGAGAAGGTGTAATGGCTTTAAACTGAAAGAGGGCAGGTTTAGAGTAGATATTGGGAAGAAATTATTTACTATGAGGGTGTTAAAATACTAAAGCAAGTTGCCCAGAGAAGCTGTGGATGCCCCATTCCTGGAAGTGTTCAAGGCCAGGTTGGATGGGACTTTGAGAAACTTGGTCTAGTGGAAGGTGTCCCTGCACATGGAAGGGGAGTTGGAATTAGATGGTTTTTAAAGGTCCCTTCCAACTCAACCCGTTCTATGACTATGGTTTTTGCCCTTTAGTGCTATTTTCTGTAGTTATTTGGCATCCCTGCTGTTTACTTTTCATCCTTTCCTCAGTCCCAGATTCAAGAGATCCAGAAACTTCCGTCAAGTGATCTTGAGTTCAGTGGGGACAAGCTTGGGAGATTCTGGGGAAGAGGTGTCTGCTGTCTGGTCAGTTAAATTCAACCTGGAGTTTAGTTCACTGAATTGTTAGGTCATGGTTGTTATTAATTAAAAGATGGTGAGTAGAGATAGCTAATCAGGGATTAGAAAAAAATATATGACAAAAACATGGCAAAAACTGAGAGAAAAATCAGCTAAAAAAATGTGAGGAAAAGAAGGTGTGTATGGAAATAGCAGACTGAATGATGGAATCATTGTGGAGTTGACGGAAAGCAGCTGAAGTCTAAGTCACTAAAGCTTAGAGCATGACAGTAGAAACACGCATTAAAAAATGCCAGAAGAAATCTTACTAGAACAGAAAAATTAAGGAAAAGCAGAAAGAAAAGAAGCAATAAATCAACATACAGTCTTTGCTTTTATCAAGAATAGTGTGGCCAGCAGGTCCAGGGCAGTGATTGTCTCCCTGTACGGAGCCCATGGGAGGCCACACCTTGAATCCTGTGGTCAGTTTTGTGCCCCTCACTACAAGAAAGACATTGAGGTGCTGGAGCGTGTCCAGAGAAGGGTAACAGAGCTGGTAAAGGGTCTGGAGCACAAGTCCCGTGAGGAGCTGGGGTTGTTCAGCCTGACAAAAGGAGGCTCGGGGGTGACCATATCACTCTCTACAAATCCCTGAAAGGAGGTTTAGCTGGGTTGGGGTTGGTCTTTTCTGCCGTGTCTCAAGTAAAAGAATGAGAGAAAACGGCCTTAAGTTTTGCCAGGGGAGGTTCAGATTAGATATCTGAATTTTTTTTTCATGGAAAAGTGAGTAAGCATTAGAATGGGCTGCCCAGGGACGTGGTGGAAGTGACATGTTTGGAATGTCTGGAAGTGTCAAGCAATGTCTGGATGTGGCACTTGGGGTATGGTCGTGGTGATTATGGTGTTTCTAGGTCAGTGGTTGGACTAGATGATCTTGAATATCTCTTCTGGCCATGATGATTCTGTGAAAAGATGGCGGTACAAAAATAAACATTAATGAAAAAATAGGCTGCTGTTATCCATGCAGCAAAATTAGAGTGAATTAAAAAATCGTTAGACAAAGGCAATGGGAAGAGATGATGAAATAAGAAGTGAAAGAGGGGGGGAAAAGCCAATTAGTGAATGAATAAAAGCAAGTGTAAAGCCAGATAAGGAGATTAGCAAGTCCTAGTGATCATGTTAAACACAAGCTCAAAAGATGTTTTCAGTTTACCTTTTCACTTGTTAAAACAAGTATATCAAATAAAAATTCCTATTGCTTTGTTATGTTTTAAGTTAAATGTATAATTTTGTCTGATTTTTAGTGTTAGGTTTTTTCCCCCGTCTTAGTTATTTATCTCTCATCCTGTTTTGTATTTTATTTGTGGAAATATATTTCATTTATCTTCATGTCAAATGTGTTACACTTCCAGCAAGTACGTTTCATATCTCAATGCTACACAGAATATGGTCTCTGAGGTGACAGTTATGTTTATTTATTTTGGGTATTTAGTAATGAATTTGCTTTGAAATCCCACAAATGAAAACAAATTTCAGTCATTTAGGACTGAAGATTTTATTTTTTTTTACTTTTAGTTTTGTTAAAAGCATAAAAGAACAGGAGATCATGCTGATCTCAATCTGCTTCATAAAGCTTTTGCAGCTGTTAGATGATGACAAAAACCCTCCAGGGTTTCCACACTATGGAGTCAGGGTGCTTTGCAACCATCTGTAGAGGGTGATCCTGTAATTTTCTGGGAATCTTTATTGGTAATGAATTCAATTAAGCAGCATCTAGACACAATTTGTGTAGCTGTATTTTGCAAGTTCTTTTTCTAAATAATTATTAAATCCCACCTTTAGTGAAACTCTGTTCCTTTCCTGCAAGTGCCTGTGGACCAGGCCTTGAAGTTAGGGGCCTTCAGCACCTAAAGGGATCCTTAGTACTTCGTGTTATTCAGTCTCTATAACAACAAATTGATATTGCATGAAGTAACTTCTAATATTACTTGCGTGAGCAACTCTGAAATGTCTTGAACATTTCTCCACGTTGTATCTTGGTACAAAATATCATACTTTGACTATGAGCTTTTATGCCAAAGACCCTCAGGGGACAAACAGAGGCTTGCATCGCATACAGATGACTGTATTAGTTTCTGCAAACCCCAGGAAAATTAATTAGTGAAATTTAGTTTATAGTGCATTAATTCTTTAATCTTTGAATAGTTTTTACCTTTTTTTCTGTTTTCTTTCAACTAAGGAAATGCTACTTCACCGCAAGTTCAAAGACCTTCTTTCATGGACTACTTTGATAAACAAGATTCCAAGAATAAAAGCCCTGAAAACTGTAATCAGAACATGCATGAACCATACCACATATCGAAAAATGTTTTCCCTGATAACTGGAAAGTCCCTCAAGATGGAGATTTTGATTTCGTAAGTACTTTTTTATTGTTTAATCTCTTGCATGCAGTTTATTTTATATGTGCCAAAAATAGTTAATCCCTTTCTATAACTATGTTAATAAAAGTAAAATAAGTAAACTTCCAAGAATAGTGTCCAGTTATCTAATCTTTGTGCCTCATCCTGGTTGTTGAAATAAGTACACCTGAAAAACACAGGACTTTTTTAATGAGGAGTGGTGTGTGACAGTATGCTACTTTGTAATTACTCTTTTTTTAAAATGTTTTTGGTTTCCTAAAATTTATGTGCTATAACAGCTTTAAAATTTGATCCAATTCTGTTAAAAAAAAAAAAATGCTACAGACATGGAATATTGTTGTCATGTTTGCTGTCTATCCCAGTAAAATGCTAAACATTTTAAACTGGATTGGAGCCATTTAATCAAGCTCCTTGGAGGTGTTTAAGACCACCTACTTTTGCACAAGTCACCTTCTTGGTACTATTCCAATAGCACACATCTCTTTACATAGAATTATTCTACCTAACACAAATTAATCTATTTTAGGGTGGAGTTTTTACCCTCCAAAATATGTGTAGTTTGTTTCATTTTGCATATGTTGCAAATTATAACAGGGTTAAAAAGAAAATGTTCTTAAGTTATAGGTTGCACTTAAAATGGAATATATAATTACTGATTAGAGACTGGTAAGTAATTATACCTGGTTTTCACCTTTGCTATTTTTTTAACATGTTTCAGTGAAATTTTTGTTTATATGTTGTGGATGAAATGTTCTTAACTACAGTCAGTAGCTAAATATGATCACATGGTGCCTTTTTGAAGCACACTTGAGATTTGAAGAGAAATGTTGTGTTTCATTTTAGGTAACAGCTGTAGGTGTGGAATTTTCTTTCCAGTTTTCACTTACAGCATTTCTACTTAAAGCTGAGTCTTAAATTTAAACTACTGAGGTAAAGCCAGTTAAATAGCATAGTACAAGCTGTTGCTGCTGGAGAATTTTGATTTAGTTGGATTTTGGTTTGGGTGGAGTTTTTTTAGGCTTTTTTTTTCTATCAAATGCAGTAATCATCATCCTGATGATTGACTAACAAAATAGTTAGTTGCACTATTCACTGGAAAATAACTGCCATTGTTTCAGTGGGGTTATTATAGTGGCAATAAAACTGCCTTTAGAACAATTTTAAATTCATCCTGTCTTTTCCATTACTTGTGAAGAAATGCAGGCAAAAATTATTCTTTTGGTAAATGGTAGGATGCTGATTCTGTAAGTACTTATTCATGAATAATTCACACATGGATAATCACGTGGAATTTGCTGACATTGCTTGTACAACGAAGTTGTCTTCTTGAAATAGGAATTTGTCCTAGAACAAAACCCGAAGAGTTCTGATCTTCAGAAACTTAACTGCTCTGTTTATAGGCAAACCTTCCTAGTGGTGTTAGGCTGGCAAGTACAGACTTCAGAATCCTAGAATGGTTTGGGTTGGAAGGGACCTTTAGAGGTCATCTAATCCTGTTTTCCTGCTGTGGGCAGGGTCGTCTTTCACTAGCTGTTTAAAGCTGTAACCTTGAAAACTTCCAGTGATGAGGCATCCACAACTTGTCTGGGCAATCTGTTTTTGAGTCGCATGGAATTCATGTGATGTCCTTGGCCTCCTGAAAAGGCAGTGTTGTGAGGCTTGTTGCTACAAAATTATTCTGATTGAAAACCAAATAGGATTTTTTAAAAAGTGAGTAACTGTTTGTATGGGCTCTGTGTGTGATGATATTTTGTTTTAAACATGATGAAGAGATAAGCCATCCTAAGAAAGCATTTAGGAAGGTGCTTCAGTAGTGGATGTACTGCTTCGGAGTAGTCCACTCCAAAATACATTTCAGTAAAGAATCTGGTACCAGCTGATGCTGCATAGGATATGGGTTTTAACTGCCTGCTGATTTGAACCACTGGCAATTATTATTTATTGATATATTCTAGAAGCACTTGTATTTATATTTTCGACAGTGAGTGGCAGTATTGGCAAGTGGCCTGCAAGAGGCTTTCTCAAAGGATGAATCAGTGGGCAGCATGCATAATGTATTTTGTGTTCTTTGTGAGATCAACATGAATGTCTTCAGTTGCTGACATGAAGTCTTTAAATGATTCGTGAAAGGAATGAATGATGGAAACTTTTTGTACTAAATAATTCCATGCTGTTTTGTTTGGAATTAGCCTGAATGGGATCTAAAAAGGTATCCAAACTGTAAATGATGACAGTCATAATTTTATTTAAAGAGGGGTTTGATACACTAGAACTAAAATATAAATGATCAAAATTTTACTTAATACTAGTATATTCTAATAGTACTCCAGCTTTCTGTGTAGAAGAGGAAGGATGCTCTGTAAACCGGAAGTCACCAAACTCATTTGCTGAATGAAACCATTATTTCTTACCCTTGTAAGCCAAACACACCATGGCCCTTCTGGCAGTCAGTGAGCACTTCACTTGTGAGACAGGGTGAATGATAGGTTGTGCTAAGAAGAAATATTTAAGTGTATTGGATGGAAAGCCTTAGAAATGTATTAGTGTATATGTCTGTTAGAGCATGAACTAGGAAGCAGAAATGCCATTGAGGTGGAAAAGGGAAGGGAAAAGAAAGTAAAAACAAACCTTATAAATCCCTGCAACTAATTAGTTTGCTTATTTCTGTATATTATAAGGTGAAACATGCAGAACTGGGAGCTAATTCTTGTGGCCAAATAGTATATTTGCTTTAGGTCACAGTGATATTTTATCCTATTCTCAGTCTATCATACTGTTTGATAAAACATTGTTATTTTATTTGTTGAAATGTACAAATACATGTAATGTGCATAGAGGAGTTAGTCTTACATACTTGCTGACGTTTTTAGATAATGTAAATAAATGATATAGGAAACTGTTCTCATAATGTGGATAAACAAATATATAAAATAAGGCAAATGAACTTAGCGCTAGGTCTGGTTTGAAAGTTTTGGTGTGAGCATAGTTTTCTGCCCTGATGTAAATGTTTTAAAAACTACTTGCCAACACAAATATAACTAGAAGACTTTCCCAAGAAAATAACATGCTTTAGTCATCAATCTGAGCTTAAAAAAAAGTAATTTTAGCAGCATTATTTGTTCTGTAAGTACGTATTTATGCTTTGGGTTTTTCTCTATTGAAGTACATCTGTTTTGAAATTCAAAAGCTGATCTTAATTCTTTTTCACTGATGCCATATGGGAATTTAAGATCTATCTCTGACTTTTGGTTCTGCGGGCCTTCAGTTCTGTGATCAGTCTGTGCTGGTTATTGATGTCATGTTCCAGGAATCGATAAGAAAAAATAGTCACCGCAGACCTTCAAGTTTTATATTGTATTGAATAGGGTAGATTGCAAATAACTTTTAACTAGACTTAATTCTGTTACTGTATACTCACCTTGAATATTACATTATTCCAAATTTACACTGTTATGTTTGCTTCCAGACTTAAAATGCTGTTTTTCATGCAACAGAGGCGTTTGGAATTTTTATACTACATTTCTTGCTTTTTAAAAAGAAGCTATGACCAAACAAAAACATTCAACCTCAAACACTTTTGAATGTTTTGTTTTCTGTGAGTAGGAATTTGTATAGAATTTCTGGTTTTAATCTTTGTTTTCAGTTATTCTACTGTCCATTATTGATACCTCATGAAAATGCTCAAACCCAAAAGTATGGGTCTTTGATATCAGTGAATCTTTGGGAAATGTATTTCTGGGGAGGTACTTGTAATGTTTTGTTTTGCTTTTTCCAGTTCAGCCTTTGAAGTGGAGCTGTTGAAGCTCTGATTTGATATACAGCTCTTTCAAAAAACCCAAATTAATGTTTATTCCAACTTCAGCTTTTTTATTAAATTGCTAATGTGTCTCACACTCAAGCATCATTGTGGATTTTTGCTTTCAATGAATTCTACCAGTCTATAGGCAATTCTCTTACACATTTTAATTCTTTTTAAGGGGCATGTGGCAGAAGGCATGATTAAAGCAATATTTTTAATCTTAATTCTGTCAGTTTTACTTGGGGTTAAGTGATGCCTTATGCACGGCAAACCTTGATGCCAGTAAGTGTAATCAACAAGGCACAACTCGTGAGGAATAGGGGCGTAACGCCATTGAATAAGTAAAAATGCGGTAAAGCTCTGTAATGTATGGGTAGGAGATTCCTAGAAGTATTAATGATGCATGGTATAAGCAGCTTTTCATAAGGAGGCTTAACTGTTTAATGGGCTGACTTTTAGCTCAGAAGTCAGCAGTTTGGATCAGAATGAGAGAAAATGATGTGGTTTTTTCACCCGTCCGACTGGCCAGTCCTTTTAAGGACAGTTGGGTTTTTTGTAGATATTATGTATTCCTATGACCATGTTGCTGTTATGATAGCTTTGTTCTTTCTGTGGGGAATGTTTGCTGTGAAATATGTACATGCTGGACAGAGCTGTTTATTAAATGAGTAGTATAACTGCAGGGTGTTAAAGAGCTTGCTTAAATTTTTTATTGTCTTTCACAGTTGAAGATTTTATGTTGTATAACTCTTATTATAGAAATTAGTTTTCACCAAGAAAAGGTGAACTTTTAATTCTGAAGAAGAGCTGAACATTTTTGTTATGTGGGGATATCCAGATTAAGCTTAGTTTGCTAGATTGACGTGCAATGTGTACATGTTGTGAAATAACCTGCTGCTTACATTTTTACTGTATCATGACGTTTTAGATCTCATTAAGATGTGAAATTGCCCTGTAAATCCTTCTGCTCCTTAGTAATGTGTGTTAGAGTGGGACATGATACTAACAAAGGATTTACATGAACCTAATTGATGATAACCTCTGAATTAACATTAGTCAGAATGAGTTGCTAAACTTCATTTGCACTAATTGAATATGTTATTTCATTTTCAATGAGTCATTTACTTTTTGTTATGAGACAATAAAATGTAAAAATGCAAATCTGTTTATTATAGCAATGCTAGGGTAATGATTTCTGTCTCTAGTAGAATTATTTCCAAACAGGAATGGTATCCAGATTGTTAAATATTAAACAGTGAACATGTAGATCATTTTTTGCATGATAACTGCAGTATCATGTTTAAGTAGATGCATTTTGGGTGACTTATAGATTCTGGAATAGCAACAAAAAATTAAAAAGCCATCTGTTACTGTAGGCAGAATATTTCCCTGGGTTTCAAAAGGAACAAATATATTAGAATATAATAATTTTGGAATAATAGTACTGCAGATACTGAGACTTCAGTTAACATTTATAAATGTATAATGTAACGATTCTGTAAAAAGATAAATAGCATAAAATGACTGAAGACCATCTAAAATTTGATTAGAACTTCACTAATAAAGCTAAGCTGAGTCAACTTCATTGGAAATACCTCTTTGTCCAGAATCTTGGCTGGGTTTATGCTGACTTTATTTAAGCAGCAGATGAGTTTGTTTGGAACAGTCCTCTTTCTAATTAATGGGAATTAACGTATTTAATCTATTTTCAGTAATTTCTGATTCTCTTCTAAGTGATTTGAAAATTTTAAATGAAGTATTAATATTGATTCATTTTCTTTTGTTTTTAATTAGTTGCTTGGATATCATGAAGCATTTCCAGGTGCTGACAGGAAGAATGTTTTCTTAACTAAGCAAATATGAAACTTAGGTTTCTGTGTTTGCATGGGCCATATGCATGTGAGATAAAGGTATTATTGGTGCTGATAGTTTCCATGCAGAATTTCATTCAGTTCAGTTCAGGCATGGCAAAAAGGGGAGAGACTGTAAAATGAGTACAATGAAAATGATATGCTTTATCTAGGTCATTTTGTGAGGACAGTGTGAACCTCAGCAATGGAGATTTTCTGTACCTTTTAAAGTAGGTGGCTATTAGAGAAGCTTCTTGTGTCTTAGGTGATTACTTACAAAAAATGAAAGGTATGTGTGTGGGTAATTCAGTGGGAGAGATGTTTGTATTAGGGGTCCGCAGTGGATAGTTTGCAGGTCTGGCCATGGTTTGTTAGGCTTATGATGCAGCTGTTCAGGAGGGGAGGTTTTTTGCCAGCCTGACACGTAAACTAAAAGTGTGGTATTGGTTGCTGGGATTTTATAAGCAAAGATAACAGAACAACTTATTACACTTCTTTTTAAACTCTGTAAGTCGAATACTGACTGATTTAACTAAATCCTGTTTGTATATTCTGATCACAAAAGGAGAATTATTTTTTGTGAAGAGGGGGGGAAATACAATACCTAAACAGAGTGTTTCTCCAACGGGTATTGAATATAGCATCCTTTCTCTTTGAATATGTCCCTTCTTCTATTGGTATATAAGTAAATAATTGAAAATCAATCCTAGTAATCTTTTAGGCTGTAAACAAAATCAATACTTTCTATTTAACCTAAATTGTAGGATTATTATAAAGCTGTTACTCTGACCACTGAGTCAAGCATAACAAAGTGCCAGTGCTATACTTCGGCAGCTTTGGAAAGTGAATCATGCTGTCTGACAAAGATTATATAAATTTTTGTATATTAAAAGAGCACAGGAAACACCCTCCGAGAACAAAAAGCGTTTTGCATTCTTACATGTTAAAAACAGAACAAAAGGCTTTTACTTATCATTGACATATACACTGAAGACAAGGCAGGAGGTCAGGCTTGAATTGCAGCAATTTATTTGAAGTTAGATAGTGAGAAGAATGGATAACTATGTACAACAGCAGATTGCCTCAGAAGGTTGCAGAAGTTGCCGTTGTTGTGTTGAAGACCGGGTTAGCTAAACACATCAGGAACTGTTTTGGTGGAGTTAATCCCACTTGGAGCAGAGGATTGTTATAGGTGACCTGCTCCTGTAAATGTTTCCAATGGCATTATTTTCTATGGCTTTTTAAGCTACTGCTGATGCCTGATGTTTGTAATCATAAAAGATGTTGAGAACACTTAGGTTGTACAAGCTTGAGCTCTCAAAAATAGTGACATACTTAATTTGTTTATTAGGAGCATCAGTGTTTTGGAGGAGCTAGACCTTGGGTAACCTTAATCTTTTTCGCAGTTAGCAGCCGACTGTTACTTCCAAACATGAGTCTGCCTCTGGAAAATTTCAGCCAAGATTCAGTCAGTAAAACTTAACCAAGTTTTCCCTCCCAAAACTTTAAAGGATCCCTGCCGTCTTATTTTATCACATCAAATAGCTTCAATGTACAGTGTGTTTTTTAATTATAAAATAGTTTCTAGTGAGAAAACATTTTAAAACTTACTTCTCAGCTAACTTTCAAATTCTTAGCGTAGAGTTAAGAATGAAACTACTTCACACCAAAGAGTTCAAATGCTTACATCATCTTAATGCCTTTTTTTACCTCATTAGCTTGAATGAGGAAAATGAGTTGAGAGACTGAAGCGTGGCTCTAGTATGTATATTTGGTTATACAGCAAGTGTGTAATTTGTGCATAGTTTAAAGAGAACAAAGGAAAGAAATGAGTGAAGCTGATGGGCTGGGACAGTGCTACTGGTTTAAAGTGATATCTTGTTACCTTAGTAACCAGTTGTCTGTACTAATACACCTCTTTAGGATCATTGTGTAATAGCTCAGTAATGCGCGTAGTTGAGAAGGAGCTTTGAAAAACTTGTAAAAAAGCAGTTGTGGCTGGACAAGTTTTAAATGTTCCTTTTTTGTCCATCAAACCAATCCAGATTCAGGTCTCTATTCTGTTTTCTCTTACAATTAAAAAAACCCCAAACAAACAGAGAGGATATTTAATCCAAGGAGTTTTCATGTTCCATGAATCATTGTTAGTGTCAAGACAGTGTACCACACCTTTGTGTGTAGTGTCTGATCTCCAAACTGAATGTTCACACCGAGGAGTGCTTGTTCCAGTTCAGGGTTTCAGCAGAATTCTTTGAAACCATCTCTATGTCAGTATCACGCCAATTTACCACTGGGAAACAAAATCTGCTCTTCTACTCTTTGCTATGATAATTAATGCTAATAAAAAGGAGTAAAAATAAAACTTGCCTCGGGAGAGTAGGCAACTGGTATATTGCAAGATTGTTTTAAGTTAGTTTTTATATCTTCTTAGTTTCAAGGAGGATTTCCTCATCATGTGGTTTGGTAAAGAACATGGGATGTTTTTATCAGTTTAGGTTTTTTTGCACCGCCCCCCCCCCCTTTTTTTTTTTTGACTCAAATGGGATCTTGTCAGATAGGATCCTGGCAATTTAACAGAAAAAAAAAATTGGATGAGCTTAGTGACTGTGTGGCTAACTCTGAATAATCACAACGCTTGTATTAGATTTCTGTGCCTCATGTTTTGATCGGCAGCCAGTGAGTACCATGTGTAGACTATATATTAAGCATAGATGTTCACAATATTTCATAAACAAAATGCTGGAAATTAAGTGGCTGACATTTAATACTATTGAGCTTTATGAAGAACGGAAAAAATCCATGTGGTTTTAGTTTGCAAATGTCTTGTAGAGTTTGAAGAAAGAGGCTTCTGCATTTAAGGCATTGACTTCAAGCAGTGGGCTCAAATACCTGGAGTTATTTGTTATTTTGAGTTAATATCATCAGATATCTGATTAGATATTACTTAGTACACATATACCAAGTCCAGGGATTGTCCAAAATATTCTGCCTTATGTGTAAATTTTATTTCTTTTCTTATAACTTGCATAACTCAGAGATAAAAGGGAACTGCTATGAAACTTGAGAGCAAAATCTGTATTTCTGTAGTTTCTGAATAATTTATTATTCTCATTTACTTGTATTTTAGTAATGTATGAAAAGTATATGTTAAAATTACCCAAGTGTCATTCTTTTACATTAGATCTGTGACTAAACATGCATTATAATCCACATTTACTTTTGCTCATTGGGAGTTGTGGCATTGCTATGAACTAGTCATTTTATTTTTGGTGAAGAAGATGAGATGTGTGCAGTGTAAATTTGTTATCTAACTATTTGGAGACTTGACTTTTTTTTTTTAATTCATTGATGATGTTATTTGTGCCTGAACAGAAATGTACCTCATGGACAGCACCAGTACTTAAAAAAGTAAAAAAAAAACCTGTGTGAAATCCCCTGGTGTGTGGAGGGTACACACACACAACAAATCCAACAAAGCAAAAAAATTAATTTGACACGTTTTTATACCTACTTTATATTTTTGTATGAGTAAAAACTTAAAAATAAAGCTATGCAAGCCCAGTATACAAAGCTGCAGTTATTGGCAAACTCTCCTTAAAGTCTTAATCTCATACTTGCTAAAGTCAGTGGCAAAACTCCTACTGATGTCAATGTTAAGTTTCACTGCTGAGACTGTTAAAGAAGCTACTTTCATTTGTGTACCTAAATGTGAAACTGCATTTAGATTTTGGGTTAGAAATTTCACAACTTAGACTGTTTCTCTCGGCATTCTTTAGTTTAGGGCAAGTTCACCCAGTTCCTAAGAAAGAAACACTTGAAGAATTAACACTTCTCTGGCATCTATTTAATGATCATGGTATTACTTACATTTGCGTTTGACATTAGGAGTTGTACAGATATAAGAATAGTAATCAGATAATCTACTTTCTTGACGTAAATGTTCCAGGACAAAATTGCTCAATAGGATGGCTCTAAAGGACAGTAGCGTAGTTAAAGCTATTTCAAGAAGCTGCTTGATGGTCAGCTGAGATCCCCGACTTCATTTCCATGACAATTTTTAGTTTGCCATAGTGAGAACTAAAACAAGTTACCTTAAACCATTTTGAAAAATTTAACTTACTTTACATTGCAGCAGACCAGGATCATGGGCAAGGTTAGGTCTGCAGCTGAGAAGCAGGAACTTTGCAACTTGTGGAGCCTTGACTACATGATGCTGTATGACCATGCTGTAGTGCTTGTAGATGTGAATTAGGTGGAACCTTCTGAAAACATGTTTGAATTTTTTTTCCCTCATGGTGTCACTACAGTCCAGTATATGTAGTTGGTTTTTATATTTGAATATTATTCGTTCAAGTAAGAATGGAGGAAAAAGTGTTCTTCAAAGACACAGAGTAAACTTTCACATTACCCTGAAAAGTTATCTAGATGCAGAAAGTTCTGTTAGTAAAAATGACCCATCCTGAAATGACTACCTCTTTTATTTTGTTGTGTCCTCTTTGAAGATTGTGCTTTTTGGCATAGGGAATTACTTGAAGAAGTGTGTGAATGGAAGAGGAGGCTTGCTTTCTAAAGTGGAAACATTTGGGTTACTTTAAGATTGCTATTAATTGTAGTCACATGTTCTAAATGCCATCCACACACAAGAAGATGATGTATTCTACAGAGATGACTAACCACTTCAAGATGAGAACTATTACGCTGATAATGTTCATAGAAATAGAAATAAGGTATTTCCATGGTGCTTGTGATGTATGTGTATAGGATGAAATGGGCTTTTTGTTTTGCTTTTGCAAAGTTGTAAATTTCATCGCTATCTCTGTCTAAAGAGTTTCCATTAACTATTAGAATACAACTGTGAAGCAAGATGAAGAGACCTGTGTAAGTATGCCTACTTTCAGGCAGGTTCAAGTAACAAAGACATTAAATTAAAAAATGAAACTAAGGCTTGTCCTTTTGTATTTTTTCTGTGACTTAAAATTTGGCAAGATGTGAGCAGCTGTGTGCAGTCCACCTTCAGTGCTACTTTAGAGAAACACAGAAGGAATTGGCAGGAGTGTGTTGGTTGTAGTGCAGCTTGGTGTGTACATGCTCAGCTGTTTCTTTTGTTGTCTCTTGAGCTGGTTAACTTCCTTTTCATGGGTTTTAGAGACCTAATTTCCAATGATTATTCTTCCTTACATAAAGTTTTGAATGGTACTGCTACAGCCTTTTGAAGGAATGATGTTATGGCCAAATAATGCACCTTTCGCTTACACTCAGCAGTTAACAGGATTTAAATCTAAAATTTTGCAGTGCCTTTTTATTTAAAAAAGAAAACTAAAAATCTTCAGTCCCAAACAGTTTTCAGAGTAAAGAATATTTGCAGAGAAAAAGAGATGGAAAAGAGCTGATACCTCTGAAGGGGATTTCTAAAGCATTTAGGGGAAAGAGCGGTAGGTGGAGGGAGGCCAAACTCCATGTTACTTATGCATCCCTGTGAAACTCAGGAGCCTTGTTTTCTTCTGTCTGCTGGCTGATGACTGTAGCAACAGCCCAGTAATCATCTCAGAGGTGGGCTAGTTCAAAACTGCAGGGGAAGATAGTGACACTGGAAACAGTGGTTAGTTTGAAACTACCTGACCTGTTTTCCATGTTTTAATGAGCTGTTGCTGTGGCAACAGCAGCTCACCGCCGACCGGCACTGTGAAGTTGCAGAGGTTCGGCTGTCATGTGCGTGGAGTGGCTGGATTGCTTCCAACATCAAACTGTGCTCCCTGCACCCACCTTTTTTTACAGATTCCTGTGCTACCCTAGAATTAACACAGGTTTGTTAGAAAACATATTTTCCAAACCCTACTGAGCAGTTTATTAATTTAACTTGATTTCAATTAATTTCTTCCTTTGTACATCTCATCTCATTGCAGCTTCCCAAAATAGAACACCCCCAAAGAATGATAGTACCCTGTGGTCCTCATACTGTCCTGTCACCAAATACAGTGGTAATTTTCTTCTGCAATTCCATGTCCCATGTTATGGAAGTCAGCAAACATAAGCTGTTAGACCATAAGTTAAGGAGAAATTAATTCCAGAGCTGAGACACCTTCATTGAAAAATAACCTGATAGTTTTATTCAGTGAATTTCTGTCTGAAATGCCTCTACTGCTGGCAGTTGCCATTCTAACATGTGGAGGTGAGAGGATTTTGCAGATGGCCAATTCAAGACACTATTTTACAGCTTTACACTGAAAATTGGTGCAGTGAACTTCACCTGGCATCTGGCATGTACTGTGCTTCTTGTGAGAACTGTCACTTAGCAGGTGGACAGCAGTATAGTATGATAACGGAAGGTTTGGTTGGTAGAGGTGTAATACAATTTTCAATTTAGGGCATTTTTCATGTTATGAAGTTAGAAGAGTGGTTGTAACGTGACCCATGTCTAAAAGGAAAGTACATTCTTGCCAAGCACAAATTCCAAGAGGAAGACTTTGTTTTTCCTGCTCTTTGAATTCACAGGAGTAGTTGGGACCCCAGCGAAGCACCTTAGTTAAAGTAATACCGGAGCCTTTGCCTTACTGAGTGGGAGCTATGGCAGAATAGAATACTCTAGCTAGCTGCTTTTTTTTTATTCCCCAAATCTGTTGGCATTATTTTGGACTTGTTCTTGTTGAGCCATGGATTGAAAGTCTTCCTTCATCTCTAACAAGCAGATTATAAGACCAAGTATGAAGAAGAATGTTCGTCTGTGATCTTTAGTTTGTTGGTTATGTCAGAAAAAGTAGTTTATGAAGGGTTCTCAACTAATCTCATTAAATGCAAAAAAGAGTTAAACAACTGTGTTCAGATGCCAAAATCAAATGGTCAAAAGTTAAGGAATAGTGCATTTATGATGGCTTGACCCCTTATGGGCCCATTATTTAACTAAGTTTTAACCCATAGTCATGTAATTAAAAAATGTGTTACAGTGCTATAATTAGGAAAAAAAGCAAGGTTAAGGTTGCCTAAGGAATCGTAAGATGTTCTTCCTTAATGTCTTTCAAGTATTCAACTTAGCATTCTTTCACAGTTTTATATATAGAATCACAGAATGTAATTTCATATCAATTTAAAAAAGAAAAGGAGGGAGAAAAACAACACTTATTCCATGCACACACAAAAGCCTTTCATTACACAACATCAGTGAAGCCTAAGCACTGCATCGTTAACTACTGGTACCCAGATCATGTATGCTGACTGGCAGAGAGAGGAAATCAAAAGGAGGAATAGACTGCTGGGAGCCTGGATGGAGGGAACAGAGACTACAACAAAACAAGGAAGATCACCTGTCTTTCTGCTGGTCATGAGATAGGAGTAATATGAGCAGATGCATTACTCTGAACAAGACACAAATGGCTTTGACTACCAGTCATTGTGGCAGAGAGTCAGTCCAGCCTGGCCTTCATGTAATAGTACACATGTGATATAATGAGATGAGAATAGAGACTGATAAGGTAAGATGTGAGAGGTCATGTATCGATTATTTCTGCTTCCATGAAAAGTGGAAGTAGCCTTAAAATGCTTTTTAAAAGGGAGTTGGGCTGTATGGTCTTTAAAGGTCCCTTCAAACCCAAACCATTGAATGATTCTATGAGTATGCATTTGCGGCTCAGAAGGCCACTGGCATGAAAAAGCACAGGCAGCAGGTCCAGGGAGGTGATTCTTCCCCTCTACTCGGCTCTCATGAGTCCTCACCTGAAGTACTGCATCCAGCTTTGGAATCCTCAGTGCAAGAAAGATGTGGATTTGTTGGACTGGGTCCAGAGGAAGGACGCAAAAATGATCAGAGGGTAGGAAAGGCTGAAACAGTTGGGGTTGTTCAAACTGGAGAAGAGAAGGCTCTGGGAAGGCCATACCATGGCCTTCCAATATCTATAGTGGAATTCTAAAAGAAGATGGAGAGAGACTTTTTACCAGGGCCTGTAGTGGAAGACAAGGTGCAGTGACTTTGAACTGATTCAGTCAGCTGCAAGTGCATTTTTGAACTGAAAGATTTTTTTTTATAAGGTTTCTGAGACACTGGAACAGATTGTATAGAGAACTTGTGGATGCTCTCTCCATGGAAGTGTTCAAATATTGGATGAGGCTTTGAGCAGCCTGATCAAGCGAAAGATGCCCTTTCCTATGCCAAGGGGGTTGGATTATAGATGGTCTTTAAAGGTCCGTTCTAACACAAACCATTCCATGATTCTATGAAAACTATGAGGAGGAAGGAGTGGCAACAGGGAACAGTTACTGACTGACCATAACTGCTCACCATCCATCTCTCTGTGTTGCTGGGGGAGTAGTGGCTGTGAGTAGAAGAGTCTATAATGAACGAGTGAAGTCAAGCCTGGGAAGGGAAAGAGACCAGGTGTTGCTTCAGTGGTTTTCTGTTGTTGGTTGGTCGGTTCTTACTACACAAATCTATTTATATTGGTAATAAATTAAATTTGCCCCATGTCAAGCATGTTTTGCCTATGGTGGTAAATGGTGAGCAATCTCCCTGCCTTTATCTTGAGACACGAGCTTTCTCATCCTATTTTCTCCCCCTATCCTGATAAGACAGGGAATGGAGTGAGCAGCTGGGTGGGCATTTGGCTGTTAGCAAGACTTAACCCACCTCACCTGCTGAGACTCGTTTCAGCAATCTTCTATACCTAGAAGCTCATCTCAGTCTCTGACGCAAGTTTTCATGATCTGTATCAGCTCTTCTATGTCTTTTCCTGATACAGCACTTCTGTCGTGCAGTCACAGCTTAGTGCCATTGCAGATGCTTGCTTTATTGGAAAGAATGCCAGGTCTGGTTCCCCCTCAGTGATCTAAAGCACAAATACCATCTGTCCTACAGTTAAGATCACTTCAGTGAGTTTCTACATAACTGCTCACACATGCCAGATACAGAGAATCAGTCTAGCTGCTTTTTCATTTCTTTTTTCGGAACTGTCCTCAAATTGCCCCATGACACATGTACAGAAGTACTGCTTCCAAATTCCTACTCATTAAAGTTGTCAGCTTTCTCTGGAACTTCTCAGAAAAAGGCCTTGTCTGCAGTACAAGGGCTACAGGGTGGCCTGAATGCATTTCTTGGCTGTTCACTGGAGTGACTTGCTGTCCTCGGAATTGTGATCATCAGAGCTGGCTCAGAGTCTTTTGGTATTTTTCAACAGCTAGGTGACTGGCAAGTAGGTACACTCGTGAATGTCTCAGTCTTAGAGCTGATGATGTTTATGAGGCAGGCACATGCTTTGTTCAGGTACACCCAAAGGGCAGTTGTGGTTGAAGCAGTTGATCCTACCTGGCCCGTCTCACCGTGTTCTCCAGTACGGTAATTGAGTATTAAGAGTCTAAGCCTCTCTATGTCAAGAATGCCAAGAACATACTAGGACAAAAATTTCTGTGAACAAAAAAGGAGGCATGAGATCTTTACGCTCTGTAGAAAAGGTGATCATATGTGGAATTGATATATCTAGTATAAAAATCATATTGACTAACCCTCATAATATTGGGTAGTGGGGACTGGAGAATTTTGAGTGAATAGGCTTCAGAAAGGTTCTCAAGCCAGTTTTGTGGGACTTGAGATGCTTAAATGGGCCTGTTTTTTCCCTGATAATGAAGAAGAAATATTTTTTATTAGGTGAATAAATATATTTGGTCTTGGCCTGGTTTATCCACAGGGTCCCATTTGGATACCTCTTTAATCCAGTAGTCACAGTCATTTTACTCATCTTTTTCTTGCAACTTTATTTACAGATTTACAAAATATTCCAAGTTGGAAGGAACCCACAAGGATCATCGAGTCCAACTCTTTTAAGTCAATGGCCATATGGGGATCAAACTTGCAACCTTGGCATTATTAGCACCATGCTCTAACCAGCTGAGCTAATTTTGAGGTTGATTATTACTGATCCTTAGAAAGTTACAATATTCCAAAGACCTAAGTTATCCCTGGCTTCATGAAGGCAGTTTTTATGCTATAATCTCTTCTCCATGATAACAGTTAATTTTGGGTTTTCAGGCTTACTGTCACGGGACTTTCATTGCCCGATGCCTTAAGTGTTACTCCAGATTGTGAAAAGTCTCCTGATCGTACTCTGGTCCTCTGAGAACACCTGTATCAAAAAGTGTTCAGAAGATCACTATACGTACACACACAGCCAAGTGAAGCAGTTTCTATGGGTGGTGGCCAGCTTTTTACTCATCCTCTATGTTTTGAGGGGGAGGTCTCCTTCCCCTTGGTCAGAATAATTTTTTGAAAACAAAAATAGCAGTTATTCTTTAGGCAGTCTTTAGGGAAGTACACCTTGTTCCTGGAACAAATTCGTTGTATTCTTCAGCAAAATTTCCCAATAGTAAAATTTATAATAAAAGTTTTCTGTCTGATCTAATGAACCATTGTTTTATTGAGACTTTAATGTTACCTTTACATCTCCTTATGGATCATCTCTGTAAGCTCATGGCTGCATGATCACTTCTTCAATTTTTTAATTCTTTGAGTGAAAATAATATTTTCCAGTGATTGTTACGTACTTAGGAAAATATATCTTGAGTCATATGGGCTTTCTTTATGTTGGAAAAAACTGTAAATTTGCATTTTATGTGGTTCCTGCAGCATGTGAATCAAGCCAGGAAATCACCCTGCCTGTGTTCTTACCAATGACACACATCTGAGACGTCAGATTTTTTTCTTTTTTTTCCAACTTTTATTTTTTTATGTGGACAAGAAAGTTTAGGAGGATTGTTCAGCTTTTCAGACAGATGGCAAAAATGCCTGTGTGCATGATGATTTCCCCACAAGGAGATAGTGTGGTAGCATGCTGGGTCAGGATCTACTTCAAGAGGGCTAGAGGTGTGATTCATTTATATCCACATGAGCACAAGTGTGCTTTGAGATGTGAGAAATGTGTCTATCCCTGAGACTTGCAGATTTGTCCCTATAAATTCCATGTGTGCTTTTTTGTAATCATGGTACCATCACTGGGGGCTTCCGTGCATGATGCAGCTCAAGTGGTTCTTAAGTTGCTGTTTTCCTTAAGGTTTTACGTATCCTCTTCAGTCAAAACCAGTGGGTTCACCTTGTAATGGAACTTCAAGAAATTGCATTCATGTGTGTATTCCTAACTCCATATGCTGTCCCATTAAAAGTTACTGGGGATTCTGGATGTGAGGAACCGAGCATGCACATTTACCAGCTGGGACCTCACACCCACGTATGCAACCTCCACAGCATGACCTAGAGTGCATATGCCTGTGAGTATTTCAAAGACCGAAAAACCCCAATCTTCCTAGGGTTGTGCATACAGCATCACATTTCAAGGATGTTTTGGTTACTGCTCAGTAGCTTATTTTAGTGGTGCTCTATATTATTATCTATAAAAAAGAAAAAAGCCCTGTGGGAATCAAACAGCGAATTTCAGGAAGGATACTTCTGCATTCATCCACTAGTTTAATGAAATAAGAGGAATTAAGAGAGAAGAAAATGTAAATTCAGAAGAAACTTCTGCTTGAAGAATCCTACATCTAAATGTATAGTTCTTTGCATAACAACCGCTCAGTTAAGTTTTGGGGTTGTTCATTTCACACACTGTTGCAAGAAAATGAAAATAATAAAACCACCGTGAGGCTGCAAGTCTTCTGGTAACATTGGAAACTGTAATGCTTGTTCTCTTTTACTGCCAGGTTTATGGTTTTGATTTTCTATCTGGGCATTTAGAAGAACTAGGATTTCTGTTCAGTAGTAAGGCATTCTGGGACAAACATGAAAGGAGAAACTTCAGAAGCAATCAAAATTAGAGGAAAGCTTGGACTGAAGTTATTCTCCATGGCAATGCGATCTAATTGTAACTGTATTAGAGAAGCAGAGTTGTGGAGGTAAATAGTTGGTGTAATATATTGAGTTACACTTTTACATGTTAACATTACTACAGAAGACATTCACATTCTCTTATTTCAGCAGCTGTTGGTATTTTGGTTAAAACTAAAATTCTTTTGATAGCCATACAGTATAAAAAAAGAAAGAATAGAAAGAAGATAGCTCTTGAAATTGTGTAGAAAGTGGTTGGAGTTTTTTCGAGAGGCTGCTTTGTATCTGTAGGAATTGATGTTAAATCCCAGTCACCTGATAACTCCGTAAGTAAAATAAGGAGTCAAAACTTGTTTTACACTTTCCTGTGTAAGACTAATGAGAGCATTTGCAACACTTGTTTTAAATGTTTTTTCTTGCCTTTTAATTGTTTCCTCTTGCTAGTATACAAACAGATTCACTTTATTTTGTTCTTTATTCCACCTTTTCATTTACTAGAAATGGTAAGCACAACACTGTGTGGTAGCAGTTAATGAATGAATGGTTAGATCAAATAATTTGTATTAAATTAATCCATGTCAGCTGTGATTTATCATGTTTTTTGATATGGACTCTGAAGATTTTCTAGCCAGTAATTTGTACCTATCAACTACTTAAGCTTTCTTATGTCTGTAAGGTTTCTGTCTGTGTGCTGGTTTGTCACCCCAAGACAGTCTGGCTTTGCCTCTCTGAGAATACCTAATGACACTCCTTAAATCTCTCATCCCTCTTCTTTGCAAGTACCAGGTTTCGACCTCTAAGTCAGCAAAGCATTAAGGTGGCTTGCCTATATTATTTAGGTTGTAATTTACAAATTGTGTCTATAATAACACTTCTTTAGTCAAGAGTCCATCTTCAGTTATGTAGAAAAATCTGCAGAGTCTCAAGAGTAGTTGCATCTGCCACTGAATTGTGAGTAGACAGGGTTACCTGGAAAACACCTTGCATTTGAGGAAAACTTGCTTCTGCTGCTAATTTGTGGGCAGGCAAAATTTTTCTGAAGACATGTACGTGAATACACTACTACGTGAGGATCATCAGTGTCTGACCTTATCTCTCTGGAGTTTTCCAAAACAATCTAGAAATACTGACTCTTTAAGTTGTTGGGGAAGAATTGTACAAGTTATTTTCCTCCTTCAAATTAAAAGCAGAAAGGTCCAAAAATATTGTAAATAGGTGGTTTTCTTGTGAAGGATATAAAAGGTGACCTATGTAGATTATCATGATTTTTCATGGTCTTTCAAAATTTTTATTTCAGATAAATTTGAGTTTCACTTTCCCTTTATGTTTTAAAGGAGATATAACATAAAACATTAGGCACAAAACCACACAGGTCTACTGGTAATAGCCAATACAATATCCAAAATGAGAAAAATGCTTTATTCTTTCAGTGGTTTTTGAGCTACTTATACTAGGGATGTGTTCACATGGTAATTTGAATTTGAATACATGTGTGAAGTTGTCCTAAAGTAAACTAGCAACTAAATACTGATCCCAGTAGTTTCTTTCCTTATGTTTTACTCTGTTATTTTTTTTACTGAGGTAGTTCTTGTTCAAACTATTATTAATCTGAAAAATGAGAGATTAAAATTTCTTACTAAATGATCTTTTCTGTATCCCTGCTAAAGTAGATGTTCTACCAAATACTTTTTCCAGATTAGCTTAACAGGTCTGAATTGAAGGTACTTCCATTACTTTCCTTGGGGGGGCTGTGTCACAGTTTATAGATCTGACAGCTAAACAATCCTTTTTTATCTTCAGTTTAAAATTTTATGATTTTTTATGTAGTTAAAGCTTTTTGAACAATTCTTCAACAATTCTTACTCCTCCCAGGGAAGAATAACTTACTCAAGTTATATAGGTTATTAAATCTTTCCTTACATGTCTGCCTTAGGGAGAATATTGCACAACTGAAACAATATATATCTATGAGTGTTTAAATACCCACCCCAGAAATTATTATTATGAAGATTTGGCATTCATGTCTACTTTGAAGATCCTTGAAGCATGACCATGTTGTCAGTAGCAGTCAAGAATATGATTGGTTCCCCCATGTGTCTATTCTGTACTTGCATCATAAGCATTCGCAGGTGGGGATAGCTGGTTCTCCAGGAACAGGACATCTGTCATCAGAACACTAATTTTAAGTTGTGACAACTCATCCCTGGTCCTGGAACCATAGCACAGGAAACCCTTGTAAAAACCTTGTAAAAACCCTTATAAATGCCTTGACAACAGCCAGGGGAGATTAGTTGGGCTGTGTGTCATCTTCTCGAAGGAGCTACTTTCTCTCCCTACAGTTGAACAGACTCTAGGACTCAGAAAAAAAGGTTTTTGAGCTGAGTCTTTCTTTTTGGACACAAAGACAAAATACTGTCAAATGAAAAACCAACCAACCAAAAGCCCTCTGTTGGTCCTTGTGTAAGCTGTTTTAAGATACCATGTAAATAAATTATTGGTCTCACAGAAGGAAGAGGCTAGCCACTGGCAGACAGCAAGGAGTTTATCCTCAAGGATGCTGCCAGGATTATTAAAATAGTTGTGTATTCTGGAGAGCAGAGATGGACCCATTATCTTCAATCTCAATGTGTCATTCATGTAATTCAGTGGTTTGTAGGAGTGCTTTTTTATAATGGGTGACTTTTGCCTTGGACTGTATTGTGATGTCTTATGCCTATTACTAAGGGCTTTAGAGAAGAGAGTATCTGCTACTATACATATATTGAGATAGGTTAATTAAATTCACCACAATAAATATGAATGCCAACTTAAGGAAACAGTATTTGAACTTTTAAGTTCATCTCTTAGTTCCAGTACAAAAGAAGAAATTATAATAGAGATGAATTTGCACTCATTTTTAGGATTGTGTTCTTATTTTCACTGTAGCTTTGCCTTTCTTGCAATATTTTTGACAACTATATTGTGCTGTCATTTGAACTATAATATAATTAACTATGTGCTTTGAACAATTCAGAGGCTAAATAACGTCAAGTTTTTTGGATCAGATTTAATTGAACCAAAAGATTATTATTTAATTGAACCAAAAGATTATTTTAATTTGCTTCTATTATGCTTCTGAAATGGTGATTTTTATTTTTATTTTCTTTTGCTATTTAGGGAAATAATCTTCAGGAAAAACTATCATGGTTTTCAATTTGCAGTTAAACTGTATTTTAACTATTTGTGCCCATTAATTTCAGAGTTTGTGAGAACTCAGCTACAGAGCATTTTGCCCTGCATAGTCTCAAGGCTTTTTTTCCAGATTACCTTTTTAACTCCTGGTGTTGATTTTATTCCTCTGTGCTAATGTAACATGCCTATTTGCTCCAGGTTGTTTGTGTCACTAGCATTGTTTGATGGACAGGATTATTTTCGTTTCGAAGTTGCATAGCCATGCTAGATCTGAAGAAAATGAAATACTGCTTGAACTTATGACAGGTTATTTTTGTGGTATGTTAGTGGGTGCCGGTGTTACCTATGTGCATCTGGCATAGCCTCTGTTGTGAAAACAGGATTTTCTGGTGGAGCTAAAGCAATGTAATTGCACTGACAGAGACCTTTTGGTTGAGAGAGTACAGTGAGAAGAATTCAGATCTGAGTATTTTTTCAGGGACTTCCTTAATTATAGTCTTGTAATGGAAAAAATTTAATAAATGCTGTTATCAGAAGAATGATGACAGAGAAACAGAAAGTGAGTGATTTCACAATAAGTTCATAGCAGAGCTGGAATAAGACACAGGAGTCCTGCCATCAGGTCTCACGTGAAGTGTAAATTCTGCTCACTCCCATATATCTAATCTTAATTTTCTAAGATGCACTACTTTGTGACAAATCTCGTTTAGATCATATCCCCTCCTGGGCAGATTGGAATGTGTCTGTGTCAGGCATTGGAGTCTTGCATTGGATGCTATTGCAGTTCAGTTAAATAATTAGTGATATATATAATAATTTAATCACAATCTATTACAAATATGGTTTATGTTGTAAAATCTTTTCTTACTATTTCATTTATTTTAATATATTTCTTGAATTCTGTCAGTAATGTATTAAAAGTTTAGGATGCTTTTCTCCTTTAGACAATCAATGTAATTATTAGTTTGCCAGCCAAGTAAATTAAGTGATTGTCATGGTTTGACACTCGCCCAAGGCCAGGCACCCATGAGAGTCGCTCGCTCACCCTTGCCTACCACAGCTGGGCAAAAGGAGGGAAAAGAGGAAAAAAGGGTTAATGGAGGCTTCATGAGTGAGATAAGGAGAGCGGGAGAAATATTTCAAGGGCAAAACAGGTTCAACCTTGGTTGCTAAGTGAAATGTATTACTAACAGAATCAGAGGAGGGTAATGAGAAGTAAAATAAGCCCTTAAAACACCTTCCTGCCCCCCCAGGCCCTCCCTGCTTCCCACAGGGAGGCAGGGCAGCGGGGTTTTGGTCAGTCCATCACCAGGATTTTCTTCCGCTGCTCCGGGAGAAGAGTCCTTCCCTGTGAGGCCGTGGGGTCCCTCCCATGGGAGACAGTTCTCCATGAACTTCCCAGCATGGGTCCACTCTCACGANTGCAGGAGGATAACCTGCTTCACCATGGTCTTCACCACGGCCTGCAGAGGAATCTCGGCTCCAGCGCCTGGAGCACCTCCTCACCCTCCTTCTCTGCTGACCTCGGTGTCACCATGTTGTTTTCCCTCACATATTCTCACCTCTTCCTCTTCTCTGACTAGAAGAAAAACTGTGTGCACTTTGTTTTGATTTTCTTCTTAAATATGTCATCACAGAGGCGTTACCAACCTCTCTCATTGGCCCAGTTCTGGCCAGCAGCATGTCCATCTTCAGAGCCATCAGCCAATGGCTCTGCCGGACATGGTGGGAAGCTCCCAGCAGCTTCTCACAGGAGCCATCTTTGCAGCCCCCCTGCTACCCAAAACCAGGCCATGCCAAACCAATACAGTGATGGATGTTTGTCAACATTCATGGTAACCCTGAATATATTTGCTTATCTATATAGGATACTTTTATATTAATTTGATGAACCTATTAATTCGTGAAGAACTATTTTTTTTCAACAAATACTACCTATTCAGACCTAATATACGTACAAAACACTAACTTTCTTGTCATCTATGTTCAAAACATTGGCTGTGTCAACAGTCAGTAATCTGTTCCCATGCTGAAACATTGTCAAAATCTCTAATAACCAACTTCTCTACCCTTGTGTGCTGGAGTATTCTGTTATAAAAGTCTGCTGTGGTCAGCAATATGGAACATAGACCAGTATTCTGTGAGTACATCTTTGAATGCCAGCTCTTTGTGAAATAGCCAGTAGTTTGGGAGATCTTTGTTGAGCATGCTCAAATTCTAATTCCTGTCCTTCCTTAATACTGTTATTGATACAATTTACCTCAAATGCACTTCACTTTTGCTGTTCTGACATGCTGATGGGGGAAGCGCTAGGGCTGTAACGATAAGCAATATAAAATGATATGTGATCTGGTTATATTACAGGAATTTTAGGCCTTACTGAATTTTGTGTAGGCATTACATTCTGTTGACTTTAAATCCCAGATGCTTTAATAAATATGCTTCTTAGCATTATTTGATCACAAGTAGAAGTAAAAAAACTTTATCAGATGTGTGAAGACCATTCATTATTATATTGAAACATTCTTCTAAAACCAATCTGCCACTGAAACTCTTCAGCACAACTGAAGATGGAATTAAAGCAATTACTCGGTTTCAAGCAGATAAGTAACCACATTGCAGCAGTAGAATACCTATTGTATTTAATTAAGTTTCTGGTATTAGAACCCTTTGTTCCCTGTTTTGCAGCATGTTGTCATGGCTATTGCTTCGTGTTACCTTTGTTCGTAGTTGCAATGCTCATACAAAATGACTAAAAAAAGTTGCTTCAGCTTCAACAGGCTGCTGCTTGACAAATCTAGATCTGGTATAGTCTAACACATTAAACATATCAGTAGTGCGAACTTGGTGTTTACCTATAGAACTGTTTATAGCACTATTGAAATCTAAGAGGGATTTGCATTAATAATGAGGAAAGCTATAAAGGGTGTGTACAGATGTTTCCTAATGCAATAAGTCTGTTGCTCTAAAGGCATATGATCACTTTTGGAAAATTGCTATTGCATGTCTTGGCAGTTAGTTAAAAACTGAAAACTTAAAGTTAACTGTTATTTTGATAGACTAAGTTCAAGGTCACCCTTTGTTTAAATGATGTTTTGTTTTCTGTAATTAGACCATGCCAGGTGTATTAAGTATGTAATTAAAACCAGAAGGTTTGGCTAATTCAGAGTAAATGAGAATGAAATACAAGGTCATTATTCGTCTCTATTGAGACTCCAGAAGAACAGCGCACATGGAACTATTTATAAAACATTTTGCATGGTCAAAAATTGCTTTAGGTTGCTGTCCATGGATTTTAAATTAAACTGCTCACAGATTTTTACTAAACTACCTGTAGTATAGAAATATGTTCCCGTGCCTAGTGTTGAATTTAAATGGAAATAAAAATATATGATGTATAATTTTATGGCAGAGATAAAAAAAAAGGTAGTAGGAGAGCCTATGAGGCAGTCTGTTATTAGGGTGAACTTCCACTGACAGCCGCAGTACTGAGCAACTGGTTCAAAGCATCAGAAATAATACCTGAAAGGGAATGGACTACTTCTGTGCTAGTGAGTTGAATTTCTTGCTCTGTAAATACTTAGTGTAGTACAGTGATGGCAAATTTCCTCCACAGTATAGAATAACCAAACCTTAATGGAGGCAGAATTCGTGATGATATTCATTGCTTCTGCACCTCTGACCTCCCCTGAGGCCCATGTGGTTCTCCCAGTATGGGATGGGAGTGGATTGTAAACTATGGATCTGACCAGTCCAGGGCAGAGTCCATGGAAGTTGGTTTAACCAGAGAGACCTCCGTAGTCTTCCATCTCCCAAGATCAGCATTCTTTTTTTTTCATACCATGTATATTTTTGGGAAGAGTTGGAAAGAAATAGAGTAAAGTGCTTTGATTTCCTGTGTGCAAGTGAAATCCCTTAGATTTGTCGTACAAAAATTAAAATAGTCCAGAGCTACAGGGGTACATAATATTTAGGCTAGAACTTACAAAAGTGATAGGTGTTTGGCTCTTGGGGATTTTTTTGGGAGTTTATGGGGAATTCAGTTTTTTGGGTTGTTCTCTTTTGGGGATTGTTTTTTGTTGTTGTTGTTGTTGGTTTGGTTTAGTTGTTTGGGGGGTGGGGGTTTTTTTCCTGTTGTTGTTTTGTGTTGTTCGGTTGTGTTTTGTTTTGCTAGTTCTTTTTTTTAAAGAAAATTAGGTTCATGCTATAAATACCATAATTTGGAATACCGTAAATTTACCTCACTGAATTCAGGTGAAACAAGGAATAGCTATACTTTGGTATTTTGAATATTATTATGCAGTTGAAATTAACTAGATTGTTTGTTACATGTTTTCTTTAGACTACAATGTACTTGGAAATGCTTTTCAGCGAGATTATCAATATTTTCACTCTGTGTAAAAGTGACCAGGAACTGAAGAGAGGTGTCTTAGAAGAGAGGCCTGCCGTGTATAAGTGCAGTCACCAGAAGCAAGTTGCTGAGTTTCATGTTCATGCCTTGTTTCCTGAGGGAGGAAATTCAAAATGCTTGCAGAGAATAGCTGGACAATTCCTTTTGCCATTTGTTTTTCTTCAGAGGTAGGACCAGAATTTCAGCAAGCCTGGAAACTGTGACAAATGACTCAGCATGAGGGGATAATTCTTAATTTTCTGTTTATATTCCATATCTCTTCTAGAACTTAGGCTTGTTAAATTCTCAGATGAGGAAGAAGGAGTACCATGGGGTTGCTGGGCTGGTTTAGTTGGAGCTATGGGAATGTGATAATGTTTGGCATTACTTTCATGTCAGATTGTGGCTTATTTTTCTGAAGATACCCTTATTTCTTTTCCTGGACTTGCATTCTCCATGCTTACAGCTACATAAGTAATCCTGATCCCTGTTGTCTGTGTTTTTGTTCCTTAATCTTATTTTCTACTGTAAATGAGTTCATTATTTTTGCAGTTTGTCCTGACAACCTTGGATCCACAAAAGTACTCATTTCTTGGAACCTTGCACTGTGTTCTTATTACATGATAATCCTTCAGTTAATTTGGAAAATAAAGCAAGTGATCTAAGCTGTGAATTGTAAAGTCTCTCCCAAAAAGCAAGCAAAGGTGGTGGAATGCCACATGGCACTGGTGTGATCTGCAGCACGTGCAGGAGCTGCTGTGGTGGGTGGTACCTGCCCAGGCTCCTGCAGCCCAGGGCAGGGGGAGGTGACATTCCCAGCCACCCTGCACGTGTCCAACCCCTACAGACACTTCTGTGCTGGCATCCAGCAGGGCACTGGAAGAACAGCTATACATGCCGGGTCTGGAACTGGGAATATGCAGTCCCTTTTGCAAATGTGCGTGTTGGTGTCAGAGCCATGGGAATCTCCTATTCCCAAGCCATGATTTGTGGAATGAAGACTAGAGTTTTTCACTAAAAATCAAAATGAGTGCCTGATGAATAAACCTACTGCGTCAGGAGCCTGGTGATCCTGCTTTTGCAGGATTGACTGCTTTGAAAACATTAAAGAACACCCCAAAGCAAGCAAACAAACAAAAAAATAAAGAAAAACAAACACCACCACCCCCAAAAAACCCCCAAGTAGCTATCAGTCTGGAATGCAGTGTTCCTGAGGATATAAAACACATAGCATAAATCATAACTTAAGTAAGATCTGGTTCATCTTCTGTTATCAACAGTACAAGTTTCTTCAACTGAGCAAAGGTGAAAGATTAAAATAAGACACATTCCGTTTGTGAAGTTAAATGGAAACATATTTGTGCTTGATGTAGTGGGAAATAGCTTGAAGAATATTTTATTCTTAAAAAAAAAAAAAGGAAAAATGGAATTTTAAAGCTTCCAAGAATTTTGTATGCAGGTGGTTATCACTTGAGTAAGTGTCAGGTATTTAAGTGAAAGCTGCCTGTCTTATCCATATGGGATTTTTTACTTTTATTGTCTGATTATGCCATCAAACTTCATGCTTTGTTTCACCTTATACTCATCTAAGCACATGGTACCTGGTGCCAGATAGCCCATGATCACAACTAACCTTTTGTGAAATTAAAGTAGAATTGTTTTGCTCGATGCATTCATGAACATGGAATATTTTTTTTATGTATGAGTAATGTCTTGCATGCTTGATGTATTCTTTGAGTTTTTCTCCTTGCTCTGGTGGTTGCTCTTGACTGTTTGCTACATTTGTACACTAAAAAAAGCATATGTTGATTTTTGAGGACAAAAGTACAGAGAAAAAATTACGCTTTCTATTACTTAATAGCAGCCATGTCTACTTGTAAAGCAGGCAAGAGATAGAATTTTGCTGTAAAGACAGCAAGACTGTATCAGTTTAGGGAGATCTACAGGAGACATGTCGAGAGTTTGGTAAATGTCTTAAGACTGGTTTTGGTGAATGACAGGCTCATGCTGACACTGGTGCTTTAGGAAGTTCTTATCTGTAGGAATCATTAATGGGAGAGTTTCCTGACTGTTTTGTACCAAAATTTCCTTTTTATTTCTTCCTTCCAGAGTAGTCATACCAGGCAACTTCACATTTAAAGTATAGAAGGGCTTCTACTTGTAGTCTGTGGGAGGCTTACGTTAAGAAGTGATATCTTACTTTTAGACTATATATATTTAAAGGTTAAACTGAGCCATGTTCAGTCAGAGCTTTGTCACTGTGTAAGACTTGTTCTAATTTCAAAATTTCCAAAGCAGTCACCTGAAATTAGTTGAATCCTTTAAATTAGCACGTACGTCATGAGGATGTGATACAGGGAATCTAAGGACAATTGGGCTGCACTTCAAACTTTGCTTTGGAAAAGCCATTTGCCTTACAGGATAAGTACTGTGATAACTCACTGCATGGTCCTGGACCATGTACTGCACTGGATGACAGTGAGTGAAAACCTCCCTTTCCCCGCTGCCTTTGGTTTCCAGTTCAGGTTGGTAATTATCAATCGTAGCCTGTCATTTTAGTAACACCTTTTCACCTCAGTCTTACATGTTGGATAACATGAAGTAAAACTGGGTGAGGTGGTCTAGTCCTCATCATTAAAAAGTGTCAATTATTTCAGGGGTAAGGTAGGTTTTTCTTGCAGTGCTGTAGAATCTCAGTATTTGGAGAGTTTTAGTAGGCTATGTGGTAACTTAACTTTGCAATACCTGCTGATTTCTTTTCCCATTTATTTTATATTCAGTAGGGCCACAGATGCCTTTTAATTAATTAGACAGAGAATTTACTAATAAATATTCACTTTCTCGTGAAATATCTCCTAATGAAACTGTGACTGTTACTTAAGCTTTTATTTTAATTAGTTGTGTTGTTTTTAATGATAATCAGAATCTATGGTAAAAAGTAAAATAGCAGTTGCCTCAGTGAAACATTTTAATTAAACTATTTTTGTTGAAGCATTAAGACTGTTGTAACATTTTCATTAGTGCTATCACAACAGTTGTAGACTCTGCTATTTGTATACTGCTTTTACATTTATCGTGGTTTTGATAAAGCAATGCTTTTGCACAGTGGTGAGAAGATGTGATGCCGAGTTGCTGGAGGCTTTTCTGAGAGAGAAGATTTTGAATGCTTCCAAGTTAAACCACAGCTGCCCGAGCAGTTAGTTGAACATGTCAGAACCTCAGTAGTAACACTGAAGCAGCATAAAGATTCAAATAGGTGACACCTGAAACTTTTTCTTCAAAGATGATTCTTTTTCCTCTTCAAGGGTGTGAGGGCTTTTTAGAAATACAATTGACAAGTTAGATTGTGCTTTAAAATTCATTGTTGTATAACTTCAGTACTTGAGTAGGTCCCCATCTACATCCACAACTGGGCCTAATTCACATTCTTTTTATAAATGAGAGAAGATCAAATTTATATAAAGAATAAATTAATATGGTACTAGACTTTTGTTCTGTTGGAACAAGGAAGAAATATAAGAACATAAGAAACTACTGCAATAGGTTATATTGTAAGATGACGTTATAAAAAGGTTTTCAAAAGCATTTATTGTGTAGTCCACTGATAATGACTGATGATTGTAACATAACATTTACTATAGGCATTTGGTATTTAAAAAATACTGTGAAGTAAGAAAAAAGTTTGCAATTGCATTTTCTAAGTCTACTAGAAATAACTGGTACAAAAGCTTTGTTTGCTGGTATACATTTTCATTTAACAGCTTGTTGGGTTTTCAGATGCTGTGCCATTTTTTGGTATAGGTATTGGTATTGTTATTTTGCTGTCAAATATACGGTGAATCCTAAAATGTGCTGAAGATACACCTTCTCTGTGTTTCTTCTGAAGTGCTATGAATACCAGAAAGAGAAAAACTGCTGTGTTGGTTGACCCCAGCCCTGCAGAATCCCCCACTCTTGTATTTAAATTACTTGTTTACAGTTTTGCACACAGACTGAATTTGAGGAAACTACTAATCCTGTTCCAGAGCTTTGGGGGAAATACCTTATATGATTTAGAAGTCGTACTGTATAAAATCAATTTTATTCACTTTGTCATAAAAAGCACAGTCATCTTTCATAGATTTTTGTGATTTCCCCTCCCAACCTATACTTACCCATAATGGGATACGTAGTCTCACTATGTGCTTTCTGCTAACATTTAATCATACTGGTGTTTCAAAATTTTAATCACCCTGTACAAATATTATTTCTGTGCAATCTAGCTGTATATTGTTTTTCATCTGTTTCTTGAGGAAATGTGACTTATGTTATTGTGCCATTTGTCCTGATAACTTTTGAGTCATATTGTCCATATTTGGGAAAGGTGGAGGTTTCAAAGGAAGTTAATTTGCTCCAAGTTTCAATACTACTGCTACTAATCTGCCCCTTGAGAAGAGGGATCCGGATCGACACCTTGTGCTGAAGGATGGCTTGTAGCCTGAAGCCCATAGTCAGCTGTTGTCTTTGCTGTGCTGAAAAGCTGATCATGGCCTCAGTATCTTGGAGCCAGAGACAGATGGGTGGCATACCCCAGGCATATTCAGGAGATGGGAGCTGTGAAAAGATTGAGGCATGGCAGAAGGGGATACCGGCTCATTTCTGTTACTTCCATTTATCAGTCATAGCCAGAGAGCTGAGTCAATATGTCATGCTCAAAAAATATCCAACTCCCCCTTGTCCTTCCCTCTCTCCCAGCTCACCCTACAGTTGCAGAATTGGTAGATCCTCATGCAAGGAAGCCTGAGGGTTTCACACAGCAGGACTGGCCCTTTTGGCTACGTCCTATCATTAGATCAGCTTTGGTGTAGAATGAAGCTTCTTCATTAGTCTCTATCCCTTTTTATGCTGCTCCCAAGATTCTTGTCTTTCATTAAGTTGCATCTCACCTGAACACTTTATGCAACAATTCCCTTCTTTATATAATGGTTTCCATATGTCTATTGTATCAAATCTAAATATACCATCTTTGAGCTCCATTTTGATGCCATCTGCTTTTCTTTGTCCTTCTTTGAAACAAGAGAGATGTAATAAGAAAGTGGTTTTCCTTGATTATGCTCTTCAATACAAGGCAGTGGATGACATCCAGAATGGAGTTTCACTTGAGAAAGGTTTGATTTTGACTTTGTTAATTCTTCAGACAAAGAGCTGTAAATGTATTGTTTCTTCTGCTGTACACAAAACTTTGCATTTGATTGGTCTATGTGTCAACTGTAGCTGTGATAAAGAGATATCTGTATAACATTTTTATTTTAGGAGAAATAAATGCGTTAAAGATGTTTTGCTCAGAGGTAGGAACGTCATATTATCCAACCTGTATGACTTCCATGTTAAATAAAATTCAGGCTCCAGGATGTTTTCTCTGAAAGGTTGTTGGAAAGGTGAGGAGCAGAGATGAAATGATATAATCTCATGTTTACATTCATTATACAGTGCAGTGGTGGGTTGACCTACAGGAAAATAGATTCTACATTTGAATTCCTTCATAACTTCCTTAGTCAATTGTTAGTTCCTTCTGCTGGAGGGAATTTTAGAAAACCATGTAAAACTGGCAGCAATTTAGCTATTACTGTATTCAGGTTTTGAGGGCTTTTGACTATTTATATCATGCAACACTACAGCAGTATTGTTATAAGCAAGAGATTAAAAAAAACCCCCAAAAGTCAAACAAGTTTCTATCCTAATCTGTGCTGAATTTTTATCTAATGTGCTTTAGTTTTCTTAGAGGTTTCAACTAATCTCCTTGTAATCTCTGTTGGAGAACACTGGCACAATGCCATACAACTACGTTTTTCATTTTCCAACATTAACTGCCCTTTTCTATTTCTCCACCTTTTCATAATTCTGTCCATGAGCTTTTCTGTGCCTAAAATTTTCCTTAAGGCTAGAACTGACACAACTTGTTCTATTCTTATCTGTTTCTATGGCATTTCATCCTTTATTGCTTGGTATTTTCTTACACAATTTTCTATGGTTGTTATGGCAACATTAAATAACAAGTCTGTTGATTTTCAAATTATATTGATTTCAAAACGTTGCATATTATATTGCTGAGAAAGAGGTGAAATATTTTCAGCATAATTAAGCAAATTAGTTTGATTAATTAATTTACCTTGTAGTTTTGCAATGTTGCTGCTTCTAGGCTACTTACTACGCACTGTGATTCTACTTAGGGAAGTATAAATAGAATACATTTGTTGAAGTAGGAGACACTGTTAAATTGCTGAAAATACTCTTTTGCTATTACTATTCTAATGGCCAGGATCTGGTAAACGTGACTGGCATTTTAACATCATCACGAACCAGATTAGTAGGCATTTAGTTCATAATTACTAGGATTCCTTGTGTAATACAGACCATCAAATGACATAAATACAAACTCCCAGAATGGAAGATATTTGGAGATACTAATGTCAAAAATCAACAGAATAAGATAGTTCTCTGAGATTGTATTTAAATCAATAAGAGATTCTGATGGAGGAAAGAAGAATGTGGTTTGAGATTGAAATGGACAAGCATCTAAAACCTCTGTGAATGAGAGTATAAAGTCAGAATCAGTAATGAAAATGGAAGCAAAGTTACTTGTTTTACAAACTTAACTGATGGGCCAGTTCCACAGGTTTTTTTTGTATGCAACATCATAATGTTGCTACTTTAAAATACCTCTTCCTGGGTTTTAGATTTTAAAATATTGTGAAGTCATTATTTGCTTTTTGTGTTTTTTAATGGAGCCTTTGGTGAATTTGACATTCACTGTAACAATATAATTTTTTTTCTCTAATGTATTTGATTTTACAGCATTGTGAATGTTCATAGTTTATACAGTATTTGTATTTTCAAGTTTGTGCACATAGGTGTGTGTGTGTGAGATGAAGTAGGACGATTATAATGAGAACCTTAACTTTTCAGTGATGTCAAAAAACCCGGCAAGACATTGCCTTCTTCATGTCTATAGCATTCTTAAATTGCTGATATAACTTTTATGGTATAGGATGTTGGGACATCGAGATTTGGATTGCACTCTGATTTTAGATTGTAAGAATGCAAGTCTCAAAGACGTTAAGCAGAAAAAGTAGTATAATTTTTCCTGCATCCAAACCTGAGCTGGCAGTTTATTTCTTCAAGGAAAAAAGAACTGGCTAGTGGGTCCTCTACTCAGTATGTGGGGTAGTTCAGCAAGGCAGTTTGTATTCAAAAGTGTGGCAGCTTTTCAGAACATGGTGGCTTAATGCCAAAAGTGACTTCTCTGTCACCAATAGAATCTACCCAGAAAATAATTTGAGTTCCAAATGAAAATCCATCTCTCTCTTTTGGGTGACAAGGGGAGATGATACTAGCACTGGGGATTCTTTAAATAATTACATTTTTGAGATTCTCATGATTTGCTGCTGTATGGTAATGCCAGGTTTTAAACTATCTGAGGTAGTGTTGTTTTCTGCTTGTGACAGGATGTAGAAGTTATAAAGATACTCATGATTCCTCCTCATTCCCACATCCTTCTGCCACATAAGGGGAATTTCTTTTGCATCAATTCAAGAATGCATGCTGTATATTTACATGCCTTTCTGAGAGTAGGGTTTTTTTGACAGTAAATCCTAGTGCACACATCCAGACATGTGCGATAACTGGATCAAGAAATAATCCATGTGCATTGTTAAATTAATATTTAAAGTCCAGGACAGATATGCAGTCTTATGACACTAAACCTATGTTTCCCTGCATCTGTTTAAGCTCATGCATATTCATCAGATCTGTCCGTGATAAGGGAGATATTCACCCGCTTTCTATTCTTACAAACTGAACAATGACACTTAATACATGACCAGTCCTATAAATTTGTGCTTTGTCTCTCATCAGTGTTGTATCTTTGAATATAGGATACCATTCAAACTGAGGAATAGATGTTCTGTAAGCAGAAACCCCAGTGATGTACTCTAAATAAATTGCGAGGGCATGTATTTCTATTTTTACTTTGGAAAGGCACTGGTATGAAGATGGTCAGAGCTACTGAACTGCTTATACAATGCACTGCAATGAAAGAAATTTTTCTTTGGCTTTTAATTATTTCTGAAAATGCAGTTGTGAAACATAATTTTATTTAAAGCTAAGCCTGTGAACTGTATAGCAGCTGACTGCATTGAGCATGGCTTTTGTTTGAGTGCTGACATCTCTCATGGGAGGAATGCATTTCTCTAGCTCACGTTTTCCTTATGCTTTTTATGTGGTCTAGGAATGTGCTGGATGGGAGTTCATGTTATTTCCTGCCCTGGTAGTTAGGTTTGGAAATAATATAGATTAGGCCTTTGGTTCTACTTCAGTTTCCAAATTGTGAACACAAAATCAATTCTAAAACCTGGATTAAATTCCCAAGAGTTTTTCTTGAGAGGGATTTAGACTAGGAGTTACAGACAATAGAAGATTACTGATGTTCTGCACTCGAACATGGAAGATTACCAATGTTCAAGTGCAGTGTGTGTAACCTTTTCATTGTTGATATACCATGCAATGGATAAGATTTTAGAATTATTTTCCTTATGGGTTTTTAAGTCTAGAAAACTGAACCCTTAATTGAACCCTAGATAATCATTCAAGAGATGGACTGGAAAACCAGCAGAGAGGCCGGGTTCTTCTCAGACTTGGTTGCCATCATAAGGGTTTGCAGAGCTCGTACCATTCCTGAGTTGTGGGCTCTGTAAATGTCATCATTCACTCCAGAGGTGCGGAAGGGGAATAGTGAGCACTCTAAATTTGAATGGGGATTCGTGAACAGCGTTGGCACAGAAGCTTGTACAGTACCTGTTTGCATTGAGTAGTGAGTCAAAACTATATCTGCAGATTAAAATCTGAAAAACCTAATTAAATAAACTAGTGTTGCTCTGTTCTCTGTGAGAAAGCAAATAGATAAATACTGTAGACCTTCCTAGGAGATAATTCTGTGAAGGTGAGAAAGAACCGTGCTAATTGTTGGCTTGATTGCAGTAATGTTTAAATCACAGACAAAATGTTTGATACTAAAATATTTCTTTGGCACATGATTTTGGCAATTCTGGACTGAGTAAGTGAATATGCCACTGAATCACTGAATCTTAATGAATAAATGTGGTTTCTAAATTCATGCAGAGTGGGCATCACACTTCTCACAAGGTGGATTGTGTTTTAGAGACTAGATTTAGATTTTGGTTAAGTGTACTGTTCAGTGTCTAGATTCCCTGGATTTCTTGTTCATTAAGATGTGTGGTCTATTCTTTTTTATTTAGTGTTGCTCTTAGTTGTATGTTGGTACATGGAACTCTTGATTAATGTGTTTTGACATGACAGATTATCAGTGATTATCTTGTTCTGTATTTTCAGGATATTTTTTAGTATGTTATTTGCAGTAGAGTGGCCCGCTACATATTTGTAAAACAAGAGATACTGCATATTATTTAAAAGCTGCTAGCTAAGTGGTGTTATTCACAGATTATCCCTTTCTGTATTTGTTCACTTATTTTAGATTTAATTTAGTCTGGATTAAAAGCAAGCCAGTAGATGTCCACTAGATTTAGCCAATCATACAGTGGATTTCATCAGGTTCATTAAATATTTTTTGATACTGTTTATTTATGATGTGTTTTCCAAATGTGGGGCTGGTGCATTTTGACAAAAGAAAAACTAAATCCACTTTAATGAACCAGCTGAAACTCTGTAGTGCCTGATTGGTGTGATTTATAGATAAGACTTCAATAGAAGGCACTATTAGGAAGTTAATAAACTATCGTTTTGGTGTAAAGAGATTTTTAAAAATCTGCTCAGTTCTTGAGCACGATAGAAGAGTTTCCTAAACAATTTTTATCAGTTTTCATAACATTAGAACTTCCTTCAGCAAATGAAATCTCCAGCCCCTGTAATTCAGCAAGCTGCTGAATGCCATGCAGGAGTGGAACAGTACCCTTCCCCTTCTGGGGGTGCTGTGGGCCATGATGCTGCTATGGGGCACCTAGATCTTTTAAGAAAACTGTGAACCACATCAAACTAAATAATAGCAGTTCTGGCAGGGGAAAAAGGATTCCCAGAAGATGTTTGAGGAAGGAGTAAAGAATTTTTGAGGAACTGTGGACCGAGACACATTCTTTAAAAGCCAACAGTGCTTCTCTTTGATCTTTAAAGTTGTACAGAAAAGAAAATTTGGTGCTGTCTGGCAAAGATGCTGGTTGCTTAGGCTGGGGGATTGATTCTCTCCTCCCAGTTCAGTGCAGTCAGTCCCTATGTGCAGCATGCATGGGCTGTGTTGGTGCTTAAGCAAGCTCAGGTGCGCTTGGCTATCATCCTCCTCCAGTCCCTCTCCCAAGATGATCACCTGCAGGCCTTCCTGAGGCAGGGTTTTCCTCTTCTCTCTGCCAAAGATTTCAGTTAAATCTTTCTGCTTGGACCAGTCTTTACTGAGTTGCTGCGAGTTCAGATTCTACAGTTACTGATGTTTTGCAGGACTCTTTCAACTGATATCTCGGTTTTCTTGGGAGTTTTTTGCTGCCTTTGCTGTATTTTCTTCTGTCTCCCAGTGATTAATAAACCTCATAAATTGCTCTGAGTTTTTGGACTGTAGGATTTTTTATGTCTATCTTGTGTCAGTAGTGATTGAAACCCATCCTCCCTCATACATGACTTCCAGAAAGCTTACTGCATGAAATAAGCCCCAGCAAACAGTATGTCTATATTTTTTCCAATTATTAAAGATAATCTGTTATTTTCCTAGGTCCTTTCTGAATTTTAAAGAAAACTGAATTTTCTTCTTTATAAAGAATATAACTAAGTCAAAGTTTACCAGCAAATAAGACACAAATTTGCATGTGCATTTTGGGTTTGGGGGCTGTGTCTCTCTTCCAACAGACTTTTCCTGTTAGGAATATTTCGTTTTGTTGGTTTAGTTTTGAATATCAACCTTTTATGCTTCTCAGAAGATTGGGATTCACTTGTATTATCCCTCAGTAGGACACTAAGGTTTGAGGTTTAAAATTCTTTTAGCCTCTTGAATTGCTCTTCAGGTTAAATGCTTTTCTGGATCTGAGGGTTATTGCTGTGCATGCATTGTGTGTCATAACTCACTATTAAATGAGTTTCCATTTTTCTTCGTATTTTAAAAATAATCTGAAATGGACTATTGAGGAAAAATAGCTTTAAATTATATCATTATGTATTCAATGAATTTTTAGATTTCAATACAGCTTTTTTTTAACCTCAGGGCTTGTACTTCGAGTTACTTATGTCTTCACTTTTCACTATAGTTTTGCATTTACAAAATATTTTAGCAAAACTAGGAGCATCTTTCATTTTTAAATTTATCTTTACAATGTTTTGGTGTGTTAACGAAATGGTTTTTTTAATGGTTTCTCATCCCTAATAGCTTATATCTTTGTTCTTAATACAGCTTGTGTTTATGTGTAGATTAGTAGAATTTTACAAAAATAAAATACTTTTATTTTCTGAATATTTTTTAAATGCTCTTTTCATGGAAGAATCAGATCTCAGGGAGGCAGTGCGTTAACTTGAGAAAACTTCTGGATATGAGGGTAACATTTGGGTTTATGTAGCTGGATGAGAGCTGCAGTAGCTGAAATGTGATACGGTGAATTCAAGGGCACTGTAATTTATCTGCTGATAGCTGAACTCAGTGTGAAGGATAATTTAGAAGCACTTGCCCTGGAGAGCTACAGATTAATAAAGATAAAATGCTGACTTTTTGATGCTACTTACTTGCTACACTAAGAGCTTTAGCTAAAGAATTCCTTTTCCTTTTAAATTCTTATATCTTTCCTTGATAATATTTGAAAGGATGTTTTGGGAATTATTTTGGTTGTTTTTTCTTCCCATGGTTTTTTTTTCCTCCAAAAGCAGAAGGGGCTGGGGGGGAAATCCTGCATATTTTTAGATCAGGTGTGGTAGCTACTTTGCCATCAACACTGTGTGGATATATTTGCAATGAAGTTTAAACAGCATGGTGAGTATCCAGATGGAGTTCGTTTCCTAATCTTTAGCTTATTTACTCTGTTGGGAGCTTCTGTAAACATTTATAGTATTCTTCAGGACAAACTGTACAATTAAGCTTGAGATTCCTGGTATAGAAAATCACAGTATATAAAAAGCCACCAAGATTTTCTCTAAGGGATTTCCAACTGTGAATTTTTGCCTGTGATACTCAAAAAGTAGTTTTTAAAATGTCTGTGATGGATGATGAAATTCTAAAGAGAAGGTGATAGCAAATTAAAGTGTCATGCTTCAGTAGACCCTAGCCTGTAGTGTAACAATATACACTGTGTAAATGACGTAGGAAAGAGAGAATGGTAGGACTTTTTCCTTCTGTACACTTAAATTTATTTTTTACACTTTTCTGTGAGATACTAAAGATTGGATCTCAAAGGTACTTATTAATGGATGTTGACTAGCTGCAGGATTTTTGAGATGCATTGCTTCAGTTTATTTCCCCATGTTCAGACTCTTCCATGGTGCTTTATTTGTTTTAGTGAAAACTATATACCTAATAGCTACAAGAACACCAGATGCTATAGTAGGTAAAACCAATGTAAACTACATTTGAAATGCTTAGGAAATTATAAAGCATCAGTGTATAATGTACACTGCCTTACTGTTTTGTCAGGAACTGGGTAAAATTGCAACAGGCAAAAGTTGACATTATTGCTAATTTTACACTGCTGTTCATGATAAGCTTGCTTTTCCTTAGATTTCAGTTCCAATAGTCAGGATTGTTCATTAAAGTTTTTGACTACTAGATGTTTTTCCCCTGAGCTTTTTAGCCTTTTTAATTGCAAAAATATTTAGATTTTAGCTGCCTCCTGATGACTTAGAAATGAAAAGCAAAATAAAAAGACACTTCCCTTCTCCTAAAAACATCTTATTTTAGGAATCTAATTTTAAAGGTAATTTAATGAAGGTAAATGTCTCAGCTCATGATTTTTGAATTTTAGTACTGGCAGTATTTAATGTGCTCAAAGGAGAGCCCTGGGCACTATTCAAAAAAGGCATGCAAATGATGGTATGAACTAATGCTACAGAAAACTCTGTTTTGTTCCTGGTGGTGATTTCTATTGAAATGTCACTTTGTATGAAGCTAAGAAAAGTCTCCTAGAGCTGAAAAATATTGATGGTAGTGACTGAGATTTAATCTTGTGTTGCTAAAATTACATTCAGCTTTAATGTTAGAGCAGAGAGAATTCTACTAGTGAAAATAGGGATTAATAATGGAGAATTTATATACAATTTTATCCCTATAAAAACGTTTTAAAAATACATTAACTTGTCCATCTTTAATTTTCTCTTATATGCTTATTTTACCCTCCAAGATGCTTAAGATGACTGCAGTCCTGTGGAATGAACTTTGGCTTTTGACAGTTAAGTTGTCAGTCCTTCTCTTCTATAAATTGTTATAGTAAATGAGGTCCCTTTTATATTTGTGTAACTTTGTGCATTGCAACAAGGATTCTTGCTCTTTGGACACCCTGAAATAAATGCTCTCCCTCCATTCCCCATCCAAGTTTGTTTTCTTGTGACCGATTTGCTCACTACAGTGACCGCAGGGGTGGGGATGGCAGCAAGTCAGAGCTCTGGTGTGTGGCCAGTGGGTGCCTGAGACAGCTTGTCCTCACCTGACACTGCTTAGACAGGGTCAGCAGGATTTGCTGTATAAGCAAACATAAAGCAGTTCTCCTCCTGTTGCTGCACAGGAACAGCTGAACAGACAGCAGTAGCTGTGGAGTACTTCATTGCACACAAGCGTGTGACAACTTTTTCACTAGTGAGATTCACAGATTTTGGATGTGAATTCATAGTAGAGATAAATTAGTCAGAAAGGCCCACCTTGTACCTTTTGGATTCTGACTCAAGTCTAACTTTTTATACTAGTAAGAAAAAAAAGAGTTTGATGCCATCAGTGGAGCTGATTCCACTAGAGAAAAGAAAACTCTACTCAGCAGAGGGAAGTGAACAGCTGGAGAGAAAAGTTTCTGTTACCTGAGACTACTTGCATGCAAGACAATCCAAGATACGCACTGGTTAAATCTTAGAAGGTGCTCTGGGCTGCCCCCTTTTGCAATTGCCATTGATGTAATCATTGTTGTGAGCCATTCTGTTGATAATTCATATTGTAGGAATTACTAGCAGATGGGAAAATAGATGACTCAGAATATAGTATTAACAATCCATATTTTTTTAATCAGAGGCCCCTAATAGGCATGTTGCATGTAAGATTCATTTAAGCAGTTGCTAGGAAGAATTTGTTTTTTCAAGTAAACACAACAAACTTGATACAGATTACTTTTTGATTGAATATCTACTTTCTTAATGATTTAAACCCTGAAAATACATTTGCTTGTTTTTGCTGCACCAGCTAAATAGCAGTATTTCATAATTTACTTCGATAGACTGGAGGTTTGCAATGGTAACTGATGCATTATGGAATTAATAATGAAATCTACTTTTATCATATTGAAAACATAATTGACATAGAGGTTTTATTTACCTCTCTTGCTGTCCAGAATGGGTTAAGATTATAGTGTTTTACATCCACCACAACTTTGGCTTCCGCCCCTTGAAAAGTTTGGATGGCTACAGATACGTGCTGGAGAAGCGTGGCTATTGAGTTCCAGACCCCCTCACCTAAATCCATGGACCACAAGCACCACCAAGTATCTTGGATATATGTCCTTCCTGCTGACTCCTGTGCTGGACACACGGGGAAGCCACTAGTCAGGATTTACATTGTACTCTTTGACTTCATGACTTCCGAGAGTCCGTTTTTGATTGTACTTTATCTCTTTCCTTCTGAGCTTATTGCTACAGAACTCAGGTCTGTAGACAGGAATGCACACCTATTTTCCAAGTGCCCCTTTTGGCCAAAATTGGAATTTTCATCAATATGAGGGTTGTAAACAAATTATGTAAGATAGTGTGGGTCCTCCCACAGGCAGTAGTATTGACTGCAAGTAATTATTCTTTGGTTTGCTGAAAAGAGTGATCCAAATGAACCTTGTCCATATGGGATGCAAGAAGTTAGACCAAAAGACAAAAAAAGTAAAACTTGTTGCACTTCCCTTGCAGAAATTTGTTTCTGGGAGGTGACTGCATCAGTATGTGAGGAAAGAGTTCCTTGTGTCACTGTTTGAAGACGTATGAAAAAAACAAACACCTGGAACCAGTATTGACCAGAGGAAGAATGTTTTCTGCATAGATGTATTGGGTTTGTGTGGCCAGGTGTTGGTAGCAGGGTGGCTTCTGTGAGAAGGTGCCAGTAGCTTCCCCTGTATCCAGCAGAGCCAGTGCCAGCCAGCTCTAGACCTGCCTCTGGCCAAGGCTGAGCCAGTCAGGAATGGTGGTAACGCCTCTGTGATAACATATTTAAGAAGGAAAAAAAAGGTAATGTGCTGTGGTAATTGTGGCCAGAGAAGAGCAGAGTTGAGACTATGTGAGAGCAACAACTCTGCAGACACCGAGGTCAGGGGAGAAGAAGTGAGGCAGGAGGTTCCAGCTCCAGGCACTGGAGCTGAGGTTCCCTTGCCTCTGGTGAGCTGACTGTGCCCCTACAGTTCATGGAGGTAAATGGGGATGCAGAGATTCACCTGCAGCTTGTGGAGAAGACCCACTGGAGCAGGTGGATGCTGGAAAGAGATTTGTGAAGCTGTGGGAGGCCCATGCTGGAGCAGGCTCCTGGCAGGGACCTGCAGACCTGTGCAGAGAGGACCCCATGCTGGAGCAGGTTTCCTGGTAGGACTTGTGACCATGTATATGACCCCATGCTGGAGCAGCCTGTCCTGGAAGGCCTGCACCTCATGGAAGAGTGACCCCCATTACAGCAGTTTGTGCAGACTGATGCCCATAGGATGGACTCACATCGGGGAAGTTTATAAAGGACTGCCTCCCATGGCAGGGACTCCACACTGGAGCAGGGGAAGGACTCCTGTCCCTGAGCAGCAGCAGAAACAACATGTGATAAACTGATCAAAACCTCCATTCCCTGTGTGCCTCCGCTGCTGGGAAACGGAGGTAGAGCTGGGAAGGAGGGGAGGGATGGAGGGAAGGTGTTTTTAAAGATTCATTTGGCTTCTCGTTATCCTGCTCTGATTTTGTTCTAAGTAAATTTAATTAATATCTCCAATTCAGTTCTGTGTGGCCCATGATAGAATTTGGTGAGTGATCTCTCCCAGACCTTATCTCAAGCTCATGAATCTTTGTTATATTTTTTCTCTCCTGTCCAGTTGCAGGAGTGATAGAGCAGCTTTGGTGGGTGCCTGGCATCCAGACAGGGTCAACCCACTACAGTGGGAAATACTCTTCTGATGACATGCTAATTTGCACTGTATTCATTCAAACCTTGTGTGATTGTGCTGGATTATTTTAAACTCCCAGACTGATTAGCAGTGGCAAGGGCAGTGCGCCTGTCTGTGGAGCGCTTGTAGCTCTGGCCTGTGCTCTGAGGGCAACTGGAACACTTCATGCCCGGAGCTGCCTCAACTTTTGGATTTTTACTGTAACACAGCTTAATGAGGACAGTCACATTAAGAAAAGCTTGCTAAGGATTCCTTATCTGTTGTTCTGCTCCTTTTTAACTTCTACGTGTGGCCTTTCCTGGAAAAGCCTCTAACCTATTACAAATAAGCAGAAAAATGAGTAAGGAGGAGTTAAATGATTGGTGTTTGCTACCAAACATTTGCTAAAAGTTTGAGATAAAGTGTACCAAGTTTCCAGACTTACTGGTCTCCCAAGTGTGTGGCTGAGTTGCCTTTTCCAAAGATTTTAACTGAAAATTGTAGTTCGGTTAGAAGGTTAGTTATGCTTTTATTCTGTGCTGTTTGTCCCAGGTTAGGTCAGTGCTGCTGAAAGATACTTCTGCCACTGGAAACTTGGGTTGATGGACCTCCTTTCTGAAAGCTTGCCTTCCACCAGGATTTCCCCCTGGATCAGGGAGAGGAGAAGGTTGAGGCAGGAGCTGCTGGCACTCAGCTTGCAGCACTGGGAGCTTGTCCCATAAGGATGACTATTTTCTGGTCTCTTCATGGGCAAAGTTGATTTCCCTTGCTCTAGCAAAGCAGAGAATTTCAGTGAGGCTTCTTTGCATGTGACTGTGTCTTGAGAATACATTAACTTCGAGGAGAAATTATTCAGTGTCATCTGGATCTGGCAGTGGTTTGACTTCCTTGTTTAATTTGCTTCCCTTATATGTTGTAGCTCTCTTTAATGATTAGGTTAACAAATACACCTTTAAGGAGAAAAGGTTTTTTTTTTACACCTAATCTTTCTTCTGGAAAGCTGGGTATGTGTACTCACTCTAAAAGGCTGTGTCTGTGTGTAGCATTATAAGTTGGAGTTTGGACTACTGCTTTCTGAAACCTGTGGTGTTCTGTATTTTCCCCACTCCTGTGCTTCCCTTTCCACCTGGGTCCCACCTTCCCTGCCCCTAGCCCTAACCACTCCCTCGGGTTTCTCCCATTGATTGTTACCCCAACTCCGCCCATGTACCGCCCCTATGCCCTGAGACCATTGGTCCGTGTGCTCTCCCTGCCCCCTTCACCCCAGATAAAGGACCCTGCATGCCATATGCATCCTGCTGTTGCATTCTGCTCTACCTTTGGGTGCTGGCCTCTGCTTGGGGGAACTGTGCCATGTGCTGGCTCTCTTCCTTTGGGAGTGAGCACATGTGCTGGGCCTAGGTTTCTGGGAGCCACCATGGAATAAAAGATCTTCTGCAGTCCTCATGTGGAGAGCATTCTCGCCTCCTTTATCGTCACCGTGTTGCAGGGCCTACAGCTAACCGGAGCTCGCGAGGGACAGCCTGGAAAGGCACGGGAAGCGGAACAGCCGCTTTCCCCGAACAAGCCTCACTGCGCTCTCCGAGAAGGCTGCGGCATGCCATGCCAGCGCAGGAACCTACACACTGCAACACAAACCCATGTGATTACCTGGTGAAATAAAGGGTCCCAGTGAAGGCAAACACTGCTACCAGAAATTCCATTCACTAAAGACCTCTGTCTTGGAAGTGGCCCATCCTGACACTAATTGCTGTCTCTTGTGTGGTTGTGGGTGTTTGATCTCTGGAAGGACATGATTGAGTCCATTATGTGGAGTGGCAGAAACTGGACTATCTATTATTGTCACACAAATGCTATCCTGATTACAACTGTAATTGCAACAATTTAATTGTTACAGTTAAAAGCTTTTTAAAAGCTACTGAAATATAATTTAAAGCTTTTCTGAATTCCTGTAGCTTGTACTGCTGAATGCTCCTCTCTCTCTTTCCATTAATGCCAGTAGCCCCAGTAGTTACAGCAACAAGCTACTTGGTGAATTATTTATAGCAGTTTAAATTGCAAACTGTTTGCAAGTGGAAGTAAATGAATGCTGAGCTCTATTGCTTTAAGAATTTGAATCAAAATATTTATCATGCAGGGCAATAAATTACATAGGAGTAATTAAATATCTTGTTTGAGTTATTTCTAGACATCTTATTTGATGTATTTGCCGTTGCATTCAGTGTTTGGATTATTGCAGGCTTTTAGGGTTTGTGAGGTAATACCTATAGCACAGACAGAAGTCAAAGAAATATATTTTTAAATTTGCCAAGGAGACATATATGTGCACAGATACACACACACATTTCTCAGATTCAGCTGTGGCTGATTAAGTGGTTTTCTCATCTGTTGTCAGATAGGTGAGACCTTCCTAACTCTTCTGTTTTCTGCCACTTTCTTCCTTTAAATATCCTGAGCATTATCCATTCATATAGATGAGTACTGTGGCTATCTGGATCTCCTGGGTGACATGTCTGAGATAATTCTGAAAGATTCCTAGTCTCTGGCTTAAAAAATTCATTTTCTTTATATTTTAATATTCATCCCAGCTGTCTGTGATCTTTAAAGAGTAGTTAATTCTGTTTGCTGGCTCTGTTTCTTGATTGAAATTTAAATAAAAACTCACCCACCACATTCTTCTCTGCTGATTTATGAAAAATGTTTTTCAGGGCAGAATAATTATGTGATTACATCAGTTGGAGTCTATTCTGTGCAGTTTAAGCCTGATGGTGACTGAGAGAGAATAAGTGGCTGTCCAGACTGGTCAAGAGTGGGTACGGACTTCATCACTGACAGTTCTCACAAAACACACGCACAAGATTATTCAGTGTCTACCTTAGGCATTTGCTGGTCTGTGGAGCCCCAAATGCATTATTCCTGCCACACGTGCTAAATACATTATTCTTGTCACACGTGGGTTTATTGCTCCTCTCGTCTGTGCTGTATTGGGATCAGTTAAACAGTGGAGTCGGCACTGTCATCTCTTCCCATTATACTTAAAATCTCTGACACTTAACTCCTCTAAGAGAATATCTTCACTGAAAAGTGTGTTATGTGCCAGTTACATATACCAATGGGCTAAAATTTAAATAGAATAGTGCAGGTTTTTAATATTTTTTTTCTCTGAAAATGAAAAGGTATTTTTCTGCAAAAGTCTTGGTGACTGAGGAATTCCTTTCCCCCATCCTTTTTTCTATATGTCAAATGGGAGAAGTGCAGTAAACTGGATGCCTTGGGAGGCAACTCTTTCCGTCATAAAGAGAAGAGTCCTTGGGAGAGAGCAAGGGAGGGCAACAAAGATGGTGAAGGGTCTGGAGGGGAAGCCATATGAAGAACATCTGAGGTCACTTGGTCTGTTCAGCTTGGAGGAGACTGAGGGGAAATCTCATTGCTGTCTACAACTTCCTCATGAAGGGAAGAGGAGGGGCAGGCACCAGTCTCTTCTCTGTGGTGCCCAGTGACAGGACCCAAGGAAATGGCCTGAAGTTGTGTCAGGGGAGGCTTAGGCTGGATATCAGGGAAAGGTTCTTCACCCAGAGGGTGGTTGGGCACTGGAACAGGCTCCGCAGGGAAGTGGTCACAGCCTCAGCCTGACAGAGTTCAAGAACCATTTGAACAATGTTCCTAGGCATCTGATGCCACTCTTGGGACTGTACTGTGCAGGGCCAGGAGTTGGACATTGATGATCCGTGTGGGTCCTTTCCAACTCGGCATGTTCTGTGATTCTGTAAGACCAACATTGCTGAGCATATCTGAGGTTTCATACAGGTCTTGGGATCTTTGGTCCTTGAAGGTATTTTGACATCTGGGGTTTAATTCTCTTCTTCATTAGGAATTTTATGGTTAAAATGATGTTGCATGAAAATGTGCATCTTTTCCATGTGCTCTGCTATGCATTTCTGACATGTCTGCTCTCTTTATTATGACTTTATTTGTTTACTATTTACAATGTGGTCTCTTAGTAGAAGTCATAATGCTGAGGTTTGGACTGTATGTAGCAGTATGTGTTGCTAATTTGTATGCCTCAATTGCTGATAAAAATAAACATCAAAAGTAGCAGTTCATTCCTTGGGGAAAACAGATCAGACTGTGTTGATGGAAGCCTGCCCTAGATTCATGAATGAAGTATTGACTCATTAGTAGTTGATTCAGAAAATTCGTTTTTTTACCCATGAGTTAGGTAGTGTGCTTGTTTGCAATGTCAGAATATTTGCAAACAAAATAAAGATTATCCCTTTCTTAAGAGGAAGTTATATGTGCTATTTGAAATTTGTTGGTATTTTTCACAGTGATGAAGAATAATTGGCACATTGGCAGTTCTGACAAGAGAGAAGTGCAGAAAGGCTCTAAATTACATCAGGAAAAAAACCACATAGGCCAGACAAAGAATGCATTTCAAATGCAGATCATTGCCTGCAATAGCAGGTGGAGCAGTAGTGCCCAACGTGCCCCACATCTGACAAGACTCCAACCTTTGCTGGCAGCAGCTAGCAAGGCAGCGAAATCATTTACATGTTGTATGACCAGTCACTTTTAATGAGTGAAGTGTAATGAACCATTAAACATTTTGAGAAAATATTTTTGGAAAGAAAAGAACTTGGTCAAAAGTAACCCCCCATGAATTCAGGAAATTATTTTGTGTATTACGTAAACACTTAGCAATTCGTTTTGACTAGTTCTGACATCCGTCTGTTGAGGAAGACAGGTGCCTTGTCATTCTTATCAGAAAGTACCCCTAAATATCTGTCAGGGTATTATTTACAGCAGCTGTCTATTTTTCAGGCTTCTATAAGAGACAGAAGTTCAGTAAGAAGTATTTGATTATGCAATATAATTTATATACATGAGTTTGTGTGTGTATATATATATATATTTGTATTCTGTGGCATGCTTTTTTCAGCCTAATGAGTTAAACTCCAGCCCTGTATTTACTTGCGATTTATTTGCAAGGTTTGCAAAGGTTGATTTTTTTTTAAATTAAATGTACTATGTGTGTTTGATTTCATATGCTGTTATTTACTGTGGAGCACACTAAGGCTTTTGTCTATATCAACAGTTATATATAAGTGTACATACACTCTAAGTGTGTAAAAACCCTGCAGCTGTAAATTAAAGGCTTATGAAAGGAATTGGTTTTTCATTTTTGTTGAAAACAGTTTCTAATATTTTTTGTGGTGTTGTTTTTTGTTTGGTTGTTTTACAGTTAAAGAATCTGAGTTTAGAAGAATTACAGATGAGATTAAAGGCTTTGGACCCTATGATGGAACGAGAAATTGAGGAGCTTCGTCAGAGGTACACTGCAAAGAGGCAACCTATCCTAGATGCGATGGATGCAAAGAAACGGAGGCAGCAAAATTTCTGAGTTGGTTTTACTTTCAAACATAATACTATGAGTCAATGTGGACACTGTTAACTTTGTAAGTCAGAAGGAATTCGATTATGAGAGTTTTCAGAAATCCAATCTGTTAAATTTTCCTTCACAAGCAGTGACAATTGGAGCAGTCAAGAACATAAATATGGTGTTCTGCAAAGGCAGCGAAACACATTACCACTTGTTTGCATTTTCAAATGTTTAATGTAATAGAAGTTTAATCTGTTACTTCCCAATCTTTTTCAGGTGTGTAGTGGTAACTTGGTGTTGTACACTGGGAATTGTGTTTTGGAGCACCTGGAATGATTTCTTGATTGTGCAACACTACCGAGCCTTATATTGCAATGTATTTTTCTCCCACTTAGTAGCATATTTATTATGTAATCTTTAGTTATCCTATTTATTTTATGCCTGTCTTCTGTTGGGAAGTATTAGGATAATATTGTGGAGAGCAGAGTCAAATTAGATAAGATTGATATTGTAGGATAATGAAAAGCTGCTCACCACTGTATTATCTTTTAAAACTCCAGTTTCAGCAAGTATCCCGATTCAGGACAGCACTTGAACATGTATCTAGCCCATTCATAGCAGTAAGATTTAGGAATAAAGTAAGTAGTAGGCACATGTTTTCCTGCTCTCCTGAATCAGGGACTGTTGTAGTTGAGTAATACAGTTGTTACACTACAGAGCTTTCTTTGAGAGAGTATTTCTGTCATTTGTACGCACACTGAGTCAGCTGTCATTAAACAAGAAAACAAGTGCCTAATCAGTTTTAATTTTTGTTATTCAGGAGAAGCAATACTTACAGTCACTCCTTCAGTGTAAACTTCCAATTGCTATTGCAATTCTGACCAGTATAAACCTCTATTTTGCACCATAGTTTTATAATGAAGTAACAGCTACACTTTCTGGATATGTTTTTTGGTTCCTTTGGGGTTTTTTTAATCACTGTTTTGAGGGGAGAGGGGAATTATTAGTGCTTTGGGGTTTGTTTGTTTTCACATTATAGCTACAAAGGGATAGTAATTTAAAAACCAAAGAAAATAAATTGAATACTTATATTTAATAAGTATAGAAAAGAAGCAACATTTAATAGTGTTCTGAGGGGTTTGTCCTGCAATTGCTAAACATTCAAAATTCTGTAGTCTTCTGTTGGTAGATTTTGGGGAATCAGAAATGCAGGACCAAGATCTTAATAGCTTTTTACAAGTTCTTGTCTTGTTTATGTTGTGGAATATCTATTGGTAGAATTTACAACATTGTGAGAAATATTTCAGACTTAGCAGAAAATGTGATCCACTCTCTGAACAATCTACTGTGTTCTCTATTGGAATCTTTACTATTGTTGCCTTGTATGTAAATAACTTCACTGTGATAGTCAGACTTCTTTAAACAATACAGCTGAAAAGATCTTTACATTCAGCCTTCAGCTGTTAAATTTTTAATGGTGACTACTGTATGGGCATCTTCTGTTAAACATTTTCTGGAAGTTAGTAATCATCTCATACCTTTTAACATTAATTGTCAACATACGTGGACCATTTAGATGGAACAGTGCAGATTTTGGAAATGATGCATTATGTCACAAAGGTTATGCCAGTGGAAACAAGAAGTTCTTACGGGATCAGCATTCTACACCCATGCTGGTACCAGTACTTGGGTTTGAGCCGTATACAGCCATCGCTGTCCTTGTCATTCTCTGTGTGTTTGCATGCACACCACGCTCTGACATGTAAACCCTAGAGTCAAATAAATTGTAATTGTGATTGTTAGAACATCCTTATCCTCAGCTCTCTTCATATTTTTTAGAGCAATGACCTTTGCTTGTGAAAATGCAAGAACACAGAAGATCCATAAAAATTACTTTAGGCAAGATAAAATGCACCTGGGAGTCTTATGCCTCGCATTTATACAGTGAAATGATGTAAAGTAAAAAATGGTATAAACATATCACTGTGTCATTAGGTTATAATCATAATGCAGGAAAAAAGAACAGTACCAACTTCCCCCTATTTGTATGGTTCTTATTTATTTTAAGTAATTTCTACTTCTTGAACTTTCATTCTCAAAAACTCAGAGGTGTGTGTGCATACATTGATTTGTGTAGATATACACACATATATTCATATAGATATTCATATCTATATCTATAAGAGAAAATATAAAACAGGTTTAAACCATCAGGAGAGGAACCTAGCTTGCCTTTTCTTGGTGTGCCTTTTAAGCAAAGTGCATTGTCTAGACACTCTTACCTGCATCCTCAGCAGCTAGGTTTTCCCTTACTCAATCTTAAACTTTTCACACCAAAAATAAGACTTTGAGTTTGAATAATGTGGCTTTACAGTGTAATAGACAATGATATAAAATTACCACAAATTTCATATTTTGCATATTCTGAAAACTTCAGTTAATGTGGTACCCTAAAGATGAATTGCGTATCCTGAGGGCCTCCAATAAAAGGCTGTTTTAGACTAGAGCTGTTGCAGTCTGACATCTGAAAGCTATCAGAAGGTAAAGGACATCCTTTTTTTCTATCCTGCTGCGTCCGCATAGAAACAACTCAGACTTTGTGCACATGCATGCACACAGGAGCGGAATATACATGCGTGAGAAAAATCTGAATGCCATGGAATAAAACAAATAAAACAAGCTACTTAAAAGGGCAAAAAATAGCGTCTGATGTACTGTAAACTGGGTAGGTACAGGATGTTTGTGACCAAAGAACACTTTTCATGAATTAATATGAAATTAGTATGTTGCCATTCTGGTATGGTGCAGACTGCAGTCAGTGAAAGAGCTGCCTTAGGCTTCAGCAGCCAGCATATGGAGCTCTAAGTTCTGTGCAAGCATTAACATAGAGAAATAGGTTTTGTACTGAGAGATGGATGCAACTTATTTTTTCTTTCTTCTGTTTATATAAATGAATCAAATCATCCATGTTGATGACTACACATCTCTACTGGAGGATGAGCATCTCTGTAAAGGAAAGCCAATAGTACAATAAATAAGATACTTTAAAAGCAAGCCTTGCAGGAAATCTAATAGAACTACTGACAAGTTAACCTTCAGTAAGATTTTAACCAAGCAATTTCTTGTTTGCTTCTGACTTTTTATGTTTAGGTTTAGTAGTTAAAAAATTTTGAAAAATCGTTGCTTATTACTAAACATTTTTAATAAAAGCTAATTTTTCATGTATAATTGTCGACTTGTTCATTCTAACTGAAGCAAAATTATCTTAGTAGTAACCATTAATGGTCGTTTCTGTAGTCATCTCTCATGTTTTGTTTCCTTTCCATAACACTGTGAGCACAGAAACCCACGTCTCTCAAAGTCAGCTCTGGAAAGGATTTTTCCAGATCACAACATTGCTGCAAGAACTGGAAGTCTGAGGATCTCATGAAAGTAGATCAGGCCAGGAATCCTCAGCACTCTCTGGAAGTCCCTCTCTCTGCAATCTGATGTTGCTAAAGACTTAATCCTGAGAGAGCTGAGCATCACCCAGATATCTTGGCCGGCTTCCTAGACATCCTTTACTTGGAGGTACTGGTGGACATAAGGGGTTTGAGTTGTTCGTCATTTTTATTACACTAGAAAAACAATAGGCAATGGATAGGCTTAAGTAGGAAAAGTGGCTACATTTAATGTCTTGAATACAATTCCATTGCCCATTTCTTTTCTGATTTTTAAAAATTATTCTCCTAAGAACTTGCCCAGAAATACATTTTAGTAAAAGGAACTCATGACCGATGCTCCTTACTGAACCACAGTGTGTTTGAAGTGACAAAAGTCTACTGCTAATCTGAATTAATCTGACATTTATTGGATAGTATATTTACTGTTTATTTGCAGTAAATAATAGTTTGTCCGCATTGCACAGTGTATTCTGATGAGAGTGCACAGTAGCTCAGTCTGCTTCTCCATTCAGTATGTTGAACTTTCAGATAAAAATACAGTTCATGGTGAGTGAATCCCTGCCCAAGTACATGAGATAGCCTGACTCACCGCTGAGAGGCACTGGTGCTTCCAAGCTCAATGTGTACTGTACAACTTCTGTAAAACATGGTGTGCATGTGGCTCTGTCAGTGCAGTATGATGAGGGTTACTTTTTCTTAAGTGTATACCTGGTTATAAAGCTAATCAAAAAGACCTCCCGAGGTAAGAAAGTCTTTATTTCTTCGCATTCTTAAATAGGACTCTATTAGCTTACTGTAGCATTTCTTTCTGTTTCCAAAGGCAATGATGGATGTTATATAGTCATAAACTTGTTTCGGTTGGAACAGATCTCTAAGATCGAGTCCAGCTGTTAATCCAGCACTGCCAAGTCCACACTAAACCATGTCCCTAAGTGCCACATCCACATGTCTCTTCAATACCTCCAGGGATAATGACACCACCACTTCCCTGGGCAGCCTGTTCCAGTACTTGACAATCTTTTCAGTGAAGAATTTTTTCCCAATACCAGATTAAAACCCACCCTGGTGCAACTTGAGGCTGTGTCGTGCAGCTGGCTGGCAAATTTGCTGTGGGATACTTCTATGCCAGGCTGTGATGCAGCAGTGTTATGCCCACTGTTGCCAGTGAAAGCCTTGGAGAAGACAAGGGTACATCCTGGGCAGCCCATCTTGTTTCTCACGATTGTGTTGTGCCAGATGGAGTAATAGCTTAAGCTTTTTGGGGGAAGGCAGATTACATTGATGGCTTAGTGTGAAGTCATTCAGTTGCATTTGTGAAATACTTTTTCACAAAATGTATTTCTCCTCTTTGTTCGGTGCATTCATTCTGGAAAGGGCCTATCTTTAACATGACGTGCTGTCATCCCTTTTGATTTGGTTCAATTTGTTAGCATTTTTAAAGCATATGTGAAGATTCCCCATATTTTCCTTCTTCTCTTCCTCCTGCTCAGGAAGATGGATGTGGGCATTACTTTTAAGAGCATCCCCTGAGCCAAGTGTCCTTTGGACAAAATGGGCATATGCAAATGTCAGCAACAGCTTTTATTCTCTTGTTCTATTCAGAGATTGCTGAAGTGAAGTCTCAGCTGTCCTGTTTTTTCTTCCTTTGAATGGATGGGATGTTCAGATTCTAAGCAAATCTTTCTCTTTCAGAATATTTGTTAGTCCCAGACCAGCAGATACTTTATACTTTTTTCCATTGTTTGCTACAGAGTCTTTAGGATAGATTCACGCTTCATTTCACTAGACCTTAAGACAGTCTTCTGGGTTGGAGAAGAGTGGTATTTGTCACAGAAACAGGAAGAAAGAGATAATTTTTAAAAATGTTCTTTGGGGAGAAAAGAAAAAGAATATGGCATCTGCACCTGGCCAGGCCGCTTATGAGCCTAACTGTTGGATATGAGAAAAAAAAGTGTTGGCTGACAAAAGCAAATCAGGTAATCATCTGTACAACTTTCTGCTCTGTGTTGATTTTTCACATCTGATTTTTTTCCATTCATGTTTATTGTCTTCTATGTTCATGCTTTATTTATCCTGTTGCTACTTTAAAGACAGAAGTTTTAATTTTTTAAACTTTATAAGTGGAAACATACCGTAACAGTTCCAAGTAAATAAAAATGGAAGAAGAACCCAATCAAAGTCACCAAAGTGGGGGTGTTTTCTCCTCCTTTCCTTCCCCACTCCTTTCTGGGGTTACAGAGGCTTTTGATGGCAGATGTTGTTTGTCTGTGCATGGAGAGACTTTCCTTGCTCCAACCCTGGGCAGACACGGATGGAGATGGTTTTGTTGAGAGGGCTGGATGAGCTGTGCAGCTACTCAGGATGTCATGTAAGTGTTGTGCCCTGCTGGGAGCCGCTGCTGTTCTCCTGCTCCTCTCCCTGCCGGGCCGTGGTGCAGGCACTGAGGCTCCTGCAGAGCCTGAGGAACCAGCTCGCAGCAGGAGTCCCACTTTGCCAAGAGGCTCGGTGTGAATCTGGAAGCTGTTGATGCCCAGCAGGGTAGCACTAAACTCAAGCCAGTGGCTGTTGTCTGGGAAGCCTTGCAGGAGCCAGCTCTTACCTCAGGAAGCAGGCTGTGCTGTGGTTCCAAACAGCTTTTGATGCCACTTTGCTGGCTGGACTGCAGCATGGCCATAGCACCCAGCAAGGCTTGTCCAGACTGAGGAGTCTGAGACATTTAACCCTTGGGAATCACATTTAACCCTTGGGAAGGATAAAAAAAATAAATTTTTTTTATTGATGTACAAAAAATATTTAAGAAACTATCTCAGTGCAGTGGAGGAGTTTGTGTAATGGCATCGGCTAACAATCACTCCATGCCCTGTGCCAGGGCCTTTCTTAGTGCAGTAGCACTGTTCCTCAGCCTCCCAAGTTCTTAGTGTGGGCACTGGGTTTAGCTTTGCCAGAAGTGATGGTGGGAGCAACAAGTTTTCATGTGCTGTAGGCAAACAGCCAGAGTTCTTGCCTGGTGCTGGTACTTGTTCGGTGCAAACAGGCCTTTCTAAAGGCCACAGAAAATTCAGAAGGGCTAAATTGGGCACTAAGTAGAGTGCTGCCCACACCTAGGCAGCAGGAAGACATTGGAAGGAATTAAACTATAATCTGATTCTGGGCTCAAATACTGGTTTTCTGTCTGTCACAATGGGGGAAAACATTAATGGTATTTACCATTTACCATGACACTGCAAACCCCAGCAACCGTAAAATTTTTTCTCTCTAGGTGTCACAGCTTCAGAAGTTAAATTTATAAATATACATGGCCATGTGCTAATGTATCTGGATATATTTTCCTCTGTCAAATTAATTAAGCCACATGTTGTTTACTAAAAACCTGGTTTCCTCTCCCTGTGGATATTTCTTCTGAGGACAGATATTATATATTGCAGTATCTCTCCCTAGCTTCTCCCAGAGAAAAGCTCAGCCCTCCTAGTCCTGTGTCTCCCCTCTGGACAGGATTTGGAGCTGACCAGTATAATTCTTTATCTGTTCTTTTGCTGCATACAGGTGTGCCCAGAAACAAGCACCTCACCCCTTCATTCCTCCTTTCATTGCCTCGGTGTCACTGGAAGGATTGATACATGAGAAGATGGCTGTGGCCCTCAGATGTTTCTAACACTACTTTTTTTCTCTATTCAGGTCTTTCTTCTGCTTTGCACTCCTCCTGGCCTCCCAAAGCCTGCATGGTCACTGTTAAAAAAAGCCTCGCAGCAAATACATCAAAGAGGGAGACCAAAAGCTTTTGAGTTGATTTATATGACACTAAGCCTTTTGTGTGATGCATCAATTTATATTTCATTTTTATTGCAGTACAGTGGGGTATATAGGCTTAACAGCAAGAGGTGTCCTTTTGATCTCTCATTGCACATGAAAACAGGTGTCATAGTCCAGAGATTATGGAGGTCAGAGATTATGTGAGGAAGGATTAAGCAGAAGTACTATTTTTCATAGCAAACATATCCAAAAGCATGAGATGCTTTTAAAACTGCAGGTGTTATTTCAGTCTCCAAATAAGTTGTATTTATTTGTCATATACCAATTTTTCCTGCTGAAACTATGGAAGAGGACCAGAATTTTTCACAGTGTTTTGTATTAAAAATGCAGAAACAAGTCAAATGCTGCACTTACAAATGCAATTAATAAAACAACTTTTTCTGAGTCTCCTGAAATCCAGAAGAAATTTTGGGTTGCTTTTCCTGTTAGTTGGTCTTTACAGCAAATGGCCTTGAGACTGTTCAGAAAATAATGGGGTGACTGTATTAATGTTCAGCATGGCACCAATTTATATACACATACAATTGCTTAGTCCAGATCCAATTTACCTCAGAAAGTGAACAGAATTCTCTGATGTGGGGAGTACTGGTTCAGTATTTCAATAAATACAACTGAAATATTGCTCTGACTCATTCCAAGAGTCTCTCATCCCATTAGAAATTCTAAAACAACCAAAAGCAATTTGGTAACCCACTGTAGGTATGTGGGTATCTCTCCTGCTAAGGAAACACATCTACCACTGATAGCTCAGCTTTTATAAAAATAGATTAGCTTTTGAGGCTGTTTACATTCCACAATGTAACGTGGGTAAAATCAATAGCAATAGTGTTGTATTAGATTCAACAAACCCAAGAAACCTATTTCTCCTAGTTAGTGTAATTATAAGTTTTGTTGACAAGCAGATGTTTAAACAGCCCCCAAATATGTAATTATTAGAATAAATAAGGAATTGAGGATCTCTAGGATTATAGGACCAGCAATACAGTAGCCCTAGATCCCTAAAACTAATGCAAATTTATTCCAAGAGTAGGTATAATTTTGAAGCCTTTTAAGTTTAGTTAGCGTTGATTTCTTCAGCCCATCAACTGACATAAGTTTATACATCTCATAGCACTTGTCTTCAGTTACTGCCTCCACAAAAAGCTCAGCAGTTTAGTCCTATCTTGCAGCTAGAGTAGGAGGAAGTCTTATTTGCAGTGTTTGTGTGTGAACTGAAGTGTTTAGTTCAGCTCTTTGCTCTAGAGCAAGAAACAACCATTCAGGCATTTTTAGAAGAGATTACTGCTCCATTTCTGAGCTGTCTTCCAGCTTCTGTCGTGATCAGTGGAAGCGAGGCTGCTCAGGGCTGAATGGGCACCATGCTGCAGAGCCAAAGAGCTGCAGCGTTCCCTCATCACAGCAAGTGACAGAACCTGCACGGCCTTACCTCCCCAAAATATTGTGAGGCTGCCAGCCTCGAGTTTGGAGTGCCATGCTGATCCAGGTGAGGGAAGGGTATGTCTAACACCCCTGGCTGTGCTTAGAAATTTGAAGTCTAAATTTTGGAAGCTGGTCTTTGACTCTTGGTTGAGATCGCTAAATGAAACCATGCAAGACATGGCTGTCCTGTGCACTTTGCAAGGAAAGAATTGAAACACTGTTCAGCTGCAGCTTGGTTTTCCGTTCAGGTTTATTCTTCTTTTCTGGACTGCACTGGATTAATGCTTCATTTTAAATGCCCAGAACTGAAACAGACTTAACTTTTCATTCACCATGGCTTTCTTCTCATCTTCTCTGGCAAGATGAAAAGATGCACTTGGCTTTTTTAATACTGCTTTCTCACGGTGGAAAATTGTCAGGTATCTTGTTTCAGGTGTCATTAACTGTCTATCAAAGCCTTTTTCTTCTATATACTTGGTATGTCTAGATTGACCTTTCTCTGAATCTAAATGAATTCCTAAGGAAATCAAATACAGCTAGAAACACCTACCACCTCCTTTCCTTTCCCAGCATGTTAAATCGTTTTGGTGCTCTGGGGCTCCTGCCAAGTGTGAAGAAGCATATTTGTATTTTTGTGTGCTGGTGGATGGGCCAGTGCTGTGTAACTACTCACATGAAGCAGAGTCCTTTGTGCTCTCCAGCACTGCCCTGGTAGCACTGGGGAGAGCACCAGTACAGTTCCAGTTTGGGAAATGTGAGAGCCAGGAGCGGGGCCACCCTCACCAATGTGTAAGGAAGGCCTGAGCATTTTTGCCATCAAAAGCATAAGCAAAATTTCCCTGTATTTATAAAGTGTTTCCAATACTGCAGTGAGGTGCCCCTTCCAAAAATCAACTGCCAAACCTGGGAGTTCCCTTGCCAGGCTGAGTAAGAAAGGACTGGAGAAGGAGCTGCAGCCCGACTTTGGCCAGTTGCGATGTCCCTGTTGCAGGGCCTGCCTTGCTTCTCTGCTGACCATGCAAGAGAGGGGGAGATGCGTAAGGGGGAGTAGGATGGGGATAACTCACTCTTCTGGAAGGTGCTTGCAAGTGGCATCAGCAAGTGGCAATCATCATCTCTGCTTTCAGCTGTCTTCTTTAGAGCATGCTCCCACAGGGAATGCTGAGAGCCAGCTCACCAAAGAAAAATACATCCAGGGCTTCTTCCTTCAACAGGAAGGGATCAAAATGTTAAAAAATGATCATGCTAACAGTGGCCGTAGGAAGGTGTGCCTTGGTATGGAAAGAAGAAACAACAGAGAATGGATTTTTCCCAAAAGTAAACCACAATTTTGACATGCTGTCTTTTGCCATACTTGGAAACCTAACATAGGGAGGTGCTAGCCCATGGTCCGACGTGCCTAGGCACTGATACAATAGAAATAAATTAGAATTTACCTAGTAATTAAATGGATGGTCCTTAAAAGGGCTATGGTAGGGTGTTAGTATTCAGAACATTTCCTAGAATGGGACAGGACACGAATTTCAAAAATAGCATAGTCATTTGAAAGGATAATTTCCACCAAAAGTTGGTGGGATTGATGTTCCTAAGTCAGGAACTCCAAACCCTCATTTTGCTGTGTTACAACCTCACCACATCACCTTTCCTCGTATGTCATGGAGGCTGCAGGAATAGCCACGTCAGGCCATGGCAGATAGAGAGGGTGAAGCAGGAGGTACAGGACTTGGGATGGGCAGCACAGCAGCTGCTGGCAAGCAGATTTTGCTGCTGTGTGAGCACCACTCATCTTCCAACTAAGATTAAGAGTTTTCTTTGAAAGTCAACAGTGTCATCAGTGGAACAGTCTGCTCAGAGCTACACAGACTTTTGCACCACACAGAACACCTGCACATTGGGTGACAAGAGGCAGATGTTGGACCATGCATCTGAAAGTGGGCAGCTTCCTTAGGCTGCTTTAGATCTATAGAAGAAATTGTCAGATTTATAGCAGACTTTGTCCAATTCCTGAAAAACTTAGCCCTGTTTATATCTGAACAGGGATTTGTGAGAAGCCAGAGCCCATTAGTACCCTTAAAGAAAAAAAGCAGGAGTGGGAGGTGCTGATGTTTCTTTGCACTTCTGTGAAGCTGAAATGCTGGATTTGTGCCACTGCCTCTTATGTCAAATTCATGTGCTTATCCAAGAGAGGACTTACATGATTTAGGGTTGTGTGTAAAGGGTGAGGCGATGTCAGGCAAACAAATTTCTGCAGTGGGAGGTCAGTGTGAGTCCCAGCACCTGTGAGATGATTCTCCATCCTCTTGTCTAGCAGTGCAAATAAATTCCAGAGCCAGACCTTTGCCAGCAGTGTCATATGATCTTGGGAAACACTTTCTAGACTGTTTGGAGGTTGCTTCCTCCACTTGACAACCCATAATTTTATATATGAGAGGTGAAGAGATCCGCAGTCTTTAATGAGAGTGATGTTTCTTAGCAGCTTCAATGATTGCTCTGTAGAACTGTTGCTTTGAATAATGTATTACCCATTGCTGTATTTTTAACCCCGTAAATTATTCTCAGATGAGAAGCATAATCTTTTTTTTTTTTTAAGGAAAAAGGCAGAATCAGTAAAAAATGCTTCAGAAATCAGATGGGAACATTCTTTTACCCTGTCTGAACAGTGTGCAACTTGAAAATTAGTTACAGGAGATCAAATTAATTTCTGGTGTAACTTAATGGGAAGCCAGGTGCATACATTGGAAAAGAAAATAAGAATAACATGATGAGAAAAGAATAGTTCTGGCACAACACCTCACCAAGGGATACGAGTAGTGACTTGGTTTGAATGTTGTTTCAAAGTACCATCAAAGGTAGATTAAAGTCAGGAGTATTGTGAGAGGAAATGGATAACCAGCACAGCAGGAGCAGTTACTCCAGGGGCTTTCTGCTGCTTATATGTGCACAGCTGGGGCCTCTAGGGATGGGGGTTATTTTGGAAGAGATGAAAGGTCGTGTCAAGTTGATTTAGTGCTTGCAAATGCTGCTGGTATGTTGTTTAGTCCTCAATCTGTCAGGTAGAGAACAAGAAGCTTGTACTGTTTGTTCAATTGAAAAATGTGGGTTCCCCACCACAATCACCAATTAAGAGCATTACTTAGAATAGAAGTTTAGCCTGCTGTGCGTGTTTAAAAGAAACTTATCTTCACGATGAGGTCCAGGCCTTCTCTTTGATTATACTATATACTCAGAATGTCCTGAAACTTAAATCAGTTCTAGATCCCTGGTGAAAGATAATTTTTTATGCATTTAATTTCCATTTTGTGTCACAAAACTGAGTTCTTGAGTGTGTTACACACTACTGGGACAAGACACCCCTGCAGTCCTGTAAAGTTCTATACAAAAAGGTACAAATACTGGAGGTATTAAATTTGGAAAATTGAATGCAAAGTTCTTTGTTTTTAAGTTTGTAGTGTGAAGTAGCTCATGCTCTATATAACATGTGAGGAAAAACCAGTCTGTTTTCAAAATGGAAAGTCTGCAGGGGAAGAGAGAATTAGCAGCTGATGAAAGTAAGTGAGTAATAAACCAGGCAATAATACAAAATCTGAACATACATAAAAAGCTTAATCACAATCTATATATAGATTTTACATCTCAGGAACATAATGTAACATATTGCTTCTCAAGGGCATCTCTGACTCTCATAATAGCCTAGATTTGTACTAGAAATCCAGATTCTCTAGCAGTTTATTCCTGGCAATAAAGTAAGTTACCTCATTTGAAATATTACCACAATTCTAATTTAAACAATACAAAGCTCACAGATGAAAGAGAGTGGGCACAGCATTTTCACTGATGCTAGGAAGGTGACTGTCACTGGCAGGAGGAGCACAGGCCGATGCAATGTTTTTCAGTAAACTGCACATCCATAGTAAGGAGATTTCTGACCACGGAAATTTTCAAATTTCCAACTCTGGAGAAAGTGGCCAATTAGTCCTCTCATCCTTCAATTCTGACCCACTGGTTTATGGAAATGCAGATGCCCTGCTCTCACACAACAGTGAGTGAAGAAGTCTGGCAAAAGTACTGACTGTGCAAAAAATACACCGGCTCTTCTCTCCTGTGAGGCTTGGGAGAGATTGCATTTTTTCTTCAAAGTGTGATGTAAACATTTTCCTGTAGCTTTTATTTAATGAGAGATAAGTTTTCTCAGCACTTACTGCACTGAGCCCTAGAATAGACATTACTTCATAAAATGGCAGGAAAGGTGTGCTTTATTCTTCCTTATCTAGATATTTTGGGGGAGAGAGCAACATTACTTAAATCATTAAATTGTTCTTCTGCTCAGTGAAAAATTCTGTTAGTCATAAGCAAATATTAAAACTGCTGTGCAATACTGTCCAATGCTCAGACATAATAAATGTAAGCAGAAGTAATGCAGAAAAAGGGCTACATCCCCTGGTGTGGTCAGGGGAACAGGACTTGCAAAAAAAACTAAAAGGGAGCTTGAGAGGTATAAACCTGTGAAAATACTTATGTAAGGCCATATGGTTGCTGTCTATAAATACACTAAGAGGAAAATGAAATATTTAAGCTAAAGAACAGTGTTGGCAAAAGAAAAAAAAATTGGTATAAAGCAGCCATTAATAAAATTATGCTAAAATTGTGCACATCTTGGAGAGCAGCACAGCTTTGGAATGGTCTTCAGGAGGGGCGGGGAGCAAAAATATGACTACTTTTAACATGGAGTTAGTTAAGTTTATGAAAGGAATTCCTGTGCACTGTGTAAAGTAATTGTCATGATAATAAGAACATCTTAAATTTCAGTACTTTATTTATTTAGTGTCTTTGATCAAAAGCACTTATATAAAAATGCAATAATGAAAATTCCTTTCAACCAGTACAATAAAAGTTGGAATTCCTTGGGGTATTTCATTTTCTTTAGTAAAATGCAATTTGGACATGTTCCATTCAGTATTTGCAGAAATGACAGAGCATCAGCCCTACAAATAATAATAAATCTAGAACATAAGATAAGATATAGGTTATTGAAATGATGTGTTGTAAAGTTAAATCCAACTTTTGCAATGTTAAACTAGCAACAGCTGAGGGAATTTGTGGCTCTTTGGCAAGTCTACAGGTTCTCACCAAATAACTGCCCTGGAAGTCCCTGGTTTTCAGCTCTGTAAATCTACTGCTCATGAAACTGAGATAGAACCACTGCTTGGAGCTGAGTTCTCCAAAAGTCCCAACCAACAGACCTAGTGAGAGTTTGCAGTGTCCTTTGCATCAGGCAGAGAATTTGCTACCCTTGCAGCATGTAACCTGACCGGAGTGTGTGTGCTGCACATGCCCACCTCTTCCTTCCCTTGTTTCTTTCTTGGTATTTCAGTTCAACAGGTGACCTCACGCTGGTCCATGTGTTGGGTGGCTGTTTGTGGGTGTGTCACAGTTTACACACACGCAGTATGAATCAGGGACAGGAGTATTGAATTTATGCCTGGGACTCAGCATAAATTGAATTGAACCAGCCCTATCCAGAAGTATAAACCTTAGCAAAATGTTTCAAGTTTGGACACCAAATTCAGGTTATCTAGGTCTACCTTCAGGACCATGTATACGGCACTTTGAATTGCAGGGACAGCAAGCAATAGCTTGCCAATTGACTTATAACTTGTGCGGGCTATGGTGAAAATTGGTAAGGTTGGAAAGGACGTTTTCCCTCACACTTCATGGCCTTAATCAGCTACTAACTGATGTGAGGGGAGGGTGTTCAATGGAAATGGAGTGGAGGGGTAAGTTATTTCACACTGAGTATTCTGTCATAGATCACTGGGCAAACAGAAATGCGATCCTGGGTGCTCAGCTTTCTGTTTTTTAGGTGGAGCTGATAGAGCGTCAGAAGATCCAGACCAAACTGCAACCTCTAACAGCCTAAATGAGGCAATTACCTATTTGTACCATATTTGCTTTATTTTGTCAGTTGAGCCACCCTTTGTCATGGTATAAAAACACAGTCTTCCAAACAAGAAAATTTTAGCTTTAGTATTTTAATTTCTCTTCTAACTAGCTTGAATTTAATTTCTGCACCTCTCTAGTCTTCACAAGTAAAACTAACAAAAAAATTAATTGCAACATTATATGTAATGAACAGGATGGAAAAGCAGTAGGATCTGAAGAGAAATGCTATTCTTGCCCACTGAATGCCAGTAGTTTGTTTTCCTAGCACAGATGCCAAGAAGTAAAAAGAGGGAGGCAGTGGCTTCTGCCTGTTGACTACAAGTGTTTGATCTCTCTACAACTGTGAAAGGGAGGAGACTGAGCACTCAAGAAACAACTCTGTGCAGATTCATTATTACTCTTGAAATCCCAGATGATCTGTTCTCTCAAGGTGTTTTTTTTTTTACACAAGTACATGCCAGCCCTTGAAAAGATTTAAATTGACTACATCACAGAAGTAGGTAGGAGGATCTACCCACAGACAGTGCAGTATTAAGCTCTTTTTCTTTATCTGTTCCCTTCTCAGGCCCTTATACTCTCCCTTAGCTGTAAATTGTGAGTTTCTTTCTGAGGGAAAATGGTTTTTTGCTAAGAGTTTCCTCGGCAGAAATTTTAATGGAATTGTCTGTCATCAACACCTGCTTTCAAGCTTTACTGATAAAATTAGATTCTATATCTCAGCATCACATATGGCATCTTTATAATTAGTCTTTTTGCAGTATATGAATGTCAATTCCTAAAATGCTGCCTGTACTGTTCATGTGGGAATATTTCACTTCATTAATCAAATCCAGGTTTTTCATTGGAGCTTCTAATTGTTGAAAGCCCACATCTTCATGTGGCTAATCTCAAAACCATATTGATGGACTGATACAACACATCTGCAGCTGCACTGGAACTGAGCTGTGAGCAGATCCCTTCTGGAAATGGGATCCTGAGAGGTCTATATGGGCCTCCATACCTAGAGTCACTTGTGGAAATGTAGTCTTTGAATATGTAGCTATCTGAAAATGAGAGGTGGCCTTTTTCAGAGGGCTCAGTATTGATCTAATCTTGGAAACAGAGGAAGGTCTATGCTTAGCAGATTCTGAAAATTACTTACATAACATTTCAGAACATGAACAGCCAGATTTTAACACACATACTCAAGAGTAAGCAAGCTTAGAGGTGTTTTCAGACAAGTGATGATCAGAATGACTGGTCAGCAATATGGGTGAAAGTGTTCCTGTATCAGTGACTCAGAGGTGGCTGTTTTAAACTGTTGTAAAATGCATGGGAAGTCCTATACTAGTACAGATATCAGTATAGGTGATAGGTGATTTTTTCATTACTCATGTCACAGCTGAGAATTTTTATTCCACTTGGGTACATTCATTTCTCTGCTCAGATGAGAAAATGCACAAAGTAACAGATAATTACTATACCACTAGCACTAATGTCATGGAAGTGGTAACATTTGTATGGAAAAGTCAGCATTTAGTACCCTTATGCAACAGGATGAAAATGTGCAAACTGTTAACTTGTAATAGAAATGTCTTTAGTTTCTCAAGTGCAAAGTGCAGTGTCAGCAACACTATCCTCTAGAAAAAAAAAGACAAATATGAAAACATTTATAAACATAGCTCTTGATAGCTCTCATGCAAACTGCTGTCAGACTTGTACACTAATGCAGTGAATCATTCAGGCTCAACTCACTGGGGGTGCTCCTGCTCATATTGGTCAGACTGGCCATAAGGGATTTAACTTTATAAGCATAGTAGTCCCTTAAGTTGACAGATGGAACTTCTTTCATGCCATCACCAAAATCACAGCTTCTCATGGCACTCTCTAACTGCTTCTGACGCCTATAGAAGTGGGAGAATTTATTAAAAATCAGCGTAATGGGAAGCACTACCACTAGGATACCAGCTAGGATGCATGCAGATGCTGTCAACTTGCCAGCAGTGCTCCCTGGCACCACATCCCCGTAGCCAACCGTGGTCATGCTAACAGTAGCCCACCACCAACAAGCAGGGATGGTGGCTAACCCCTCATTCTCTTCTTTCTCAATGGTATAAGCCACTACTGAGAAAATGGAGATGCCAACAGAGAGGTAGAGTAAAAGAAGCCCCACCTCTCTGTAGCTATACTTCAGGGTGGCTCCGAGAGACCTGAGACCTGTGGAGTGTCTAGCAAGCTTTAATATGCGGAAGATCCTCATGAGTCTCAGGACTTGTGCAACTCTGCCTAAATTTGCTAAAGTCGGACTACTTTCCACCACCAAGTTGACAATTAATGTAATATAAAATGGAAGGATAGACATTAGGTCAATCAAATTCAGGGCATGCTTGAAAAATTTTAAGAAGTCAGGAGCTACTGCAAATCTTGCCACCAGTTCAAAAGTGAACCATGCAATACCAAAATGTTCCACGATTTCAAAGCGAGGGTCTTCCTCGGGGTTCCCATTGCTGTCAACAATCTGAAAGTCTGGGAGGCTGTTCAGGCACATGGTCACAATGGAGCCCAGCACCACCACTATTGAAAGGACACTGAAGATGCGGCTTAAAACTGAGTACCCAGGATTATCCAAAGCAAGCCAGAGCTGCCTCCTGATGTTTCCAAAGGGCTGTTTGTCAAATTTAGAGGCATCATTGTAGAATGCCAAAATCTCATCAAAAGAAGATGTGGTACTTTCCTGGTCACTTTGTTCCTCCCATTTCTCTTGGTCTGGCTCCATTTTCCTCCCATGGTAGCTATAACTGCAGCAGGAGTCTATAAAGAATTCATTGATTCCCCAGTATTCAATCTCCTGGCTGAAAGAAAACACACAGAGTTCACCCATCACATGGAGCTTGCCGGTGTTATAAAAATGTAGCACGTAAGGGAAGAGCTCAGGGTTCCTGTCAAAATAAAATTCATTCTTGGTGTCATCATAGTCATCACAAAGCTCCAGTATTGACTCCTTTGAGTGGCAGCTCAGCAATTTGCCCAGCCTGGTCTCGGGGAACCTTAATAATGTGTTGGATCTCATCTTCTTTTTAAAGCCTCCAACGTTGATGCTGATCTCATTGTCTTCAAAATTTGCTTCAGATAAAGCCCTCAGACTCTGCCCTGTCATAGTGAGCTCCTTCCAAAGGTGGGTAGGGAATGAAAACCTAGGATACAATTACACAGAAAGTTGGCAGAATGAACAAATCTACAGCATGTTCACCTATTGATGCTCTTTCTTTCTTTCTTTCTTTCTTTCTTTCTTTCTTTCTTTCTTTCTTTCTTTCTTTCTTTCTTTCTTTCTTTCTTTCTTTCTTTCTTTCTTTCTTTCTTTCTTTCTTTCTTTCTTTCTTTCTTTCTTTCTTTTCTCTTTTTTCCTTCTCTCTTTCTCTCTCTTTCTCTTTTTTCTCTTCTTTCCTTCTCTCCTTTCCCTCTCCCCCCTTTTCCCCTTTTCCCCCGTTCACTTGCTTTCCCTCCCTTTTTCTCCCTCTGCCCCCCGTTTCTCCCCTTTTCCCCCTTTTCTTTTCTTTTCTCCCACCTCCCACTGAAGACCTTGAGGGAGGCTCCTTTGTTCCCACTGCAGGCTCCTGTCCCTCCCCTCGCCCTTCACCTGGGCTGCGGCTGTCGCTCCCACCAACCCCCCGTTACTCACGGCCTTTGTGCCACCGGGGCCGCGCGGAC
>VZTD01001256.1:231040-354165 GCA_013397725.1 Rhagologus leucostigma | reverse complement strand
GGGGGCTGCGGAGGGGCGGCCCGGCGGAGCCGGTGTGCCGGAGGTCCCTCCGCTCGCTCGGTCTCGCTCTTGCCCCCGCGCACCGGCGGCAGCGGCGCCGCAAACTCGGGTTTCCTCCCCACCGCGATCCTGCTTCACGCCGGCTCCGAGCGGCACAACCTCCCGAGGGGGGACGGGGGACGCCCACCCACGGCCGCACGGGCTCCGAGCACCCGCGGACCCTCTCCCGAGGGGCGTCGCCCGCCCCCCGCCCCTCTCCCCTTTACCCTGCCGGGAAGGCACCGGGGGAGCGGGTGCCGCTACCCCGCCCGCCCATGGCACCAGCGGGTCCCCGCTGTGGCGCCTGAGCAGGGTCCCTGCGGGGACTGACAATAGGAAAGACGGGGACACTTGTCAGAACAATTTGGTGTGGGGGGAGCGGAGCTGCATGTTGAAGCTGCTCGCCGCCCCCTCAGTCGCCGGCTGGGAACCCCCGACCTCCGCACACAGCCCTGCCAGCCATTTCGGGAGGGATCATCGTGAACGGCGGCACCTCGAGCAGGATGGGTGGGAGGGCTCACCTCCTTGCGCTGCTGCCCTTGGTGGGTAGAGTTTTCGTGCTAGCACATGGAATAATGTCCATCTACATGGTCAGCGATGGCAGGATCCCTGCCCACGCTGGAGGCGGCTGGCAAGAAATCTCCCCCCTCTTGCTGTGCCAGGGGTGAGGCCGAGTTTCTCGGGGAGAGGCCTGATCGTGGCAATCCCTGCGCACCTGACCCCGCCCTGAGCAGGAGCCGGCTGTGCAGAGCACAGATGCTGGGAGACAGGTGTTTTATGCTGGGATAACCCACATCGTCTCCTACCAGCTGCCTCGTGACCCCCTCTCACTCATACTCTCACGCATCTGATGTCTGGCTCTCTGGCTCCTGGAAATTGACCGCTGTCAGTTCTTTGTAGGATTAGGGTGTGCAGGGAGATGAAGACTCCTCTCTTCCTTCCCCCAGCCCTGTCAGAGCCCTGAGCACTCCAGCCCTATGCATCACCTTCGGCTTGTTCCTCAAACCCTTGGTGGGGGAGAGAGGTTATAGCTTCCAACTCCAGCCTCCCATGAGCCTTATTTACAAAGAACCCCCACTATTAAAGATCAGCCCTTTAACAGCCTAGGAAACTGAGTGCAGACATGGAGTGGGGCAAATAAGTCCTGGTGTATGCCGCTGGCCAGGTCTCCAAGAGCCTGCTCAGCTTTCCTACCTGGGGTGTTGTGATCACCCCACCACATCCCACCAAGGCTGGTGCACTGTGGGGCCAGAGACTCCACACCTCTGGGGACACTCCCACAGCGTGTGCATGGACCCATAGCACCCTCAGCCTCCCAGAGAGGCTTCAGAAGATCTATGTTTCAGTGATGGTACAGATAGTCTCCCCCCTTGCCTTTTCTCGTGTGGCATGTGCTCTTGCTTTGCTCTCCTGCTGGTGAGTGCCTTCTGCCTCCCTTTCCTACAGATGCCCTTGGTCAGGGCTCTGTGTCCCAGCATCCTTCACTACATGTCCGGTGACATCCCAGGGGACGCTGAATCCACACGGAATTACAGACAGCAGGCTGCTCTCCTGGCCAGGGAAAGTGCTGCTCCTCTCAGCCCGGTCCCACCAGCTCTTCCCCTGCTGGAAGGTTGCACGCAGGAGACAGAGACTGCACACAGCCGGGAGAAGGCTTTGCAAATGCAGTGACGACCTGCCCGTTTCCCTGTAACAGCTGCGTTTCACCTCCAGAGAGGCAGCTCTCCTGCTTCCCAGTGGCAGTGTAGCTGTTGTGTGTTTGTGACAGCCGCCCCCTCTCAGGGCTCTACTGGCGAACCACTCACTGGGGAGCTCTAATTATACTGGCTGTTAACCTGGGCAGGGGGTGGCAGGACACAGGACTGGGAACCACCACGTTAAGATTTTTGAGTTGGATGCCCCACCACGTTCCCCAGGGCTTGGATAAATCACAAAACTTCTCTATGGTAATTTCCCACTCACTCTTAGGAGAGCAAAAATAACTCATATTCCTCAGTAACATTAAAAGGAATAGTGAGCTGCTGCTGCTGGGAGTGCATTCAAGCGATGTCTGGGTGTTTTCACCAGCTCTGGTCTATCCTGGGTAGCTAGCAGGGGCTTTAAACATATTGAAACATCTTCAGCAAATTTGTAAAAAAAATTTTGTTTCTTATTCTTAAATTAAATATTTTTTTCCCTAATGCTGCTTTGTAAGAAACTAAGTAGAGATATATTTAGAGGATTTCCAAGCTTTTATAGATTGTTCTCACCTTCTAAGCCACTTGGCTAAGAAAAGAGGGTTATAGGGTCATTACTCATTTATCAATCTCTGATCTTATCTTTATCTTGGAAAAATTGCTGGTCACTTTTCTAACTTGCATTTTCCCATTAAAAAACACAGCAAAGTTTATGAAGAGATACTTGAGATAAACAGCAAAGCAATATAACTGCATAAGGATACAGCTCTCACTAGTCTAATATAACTGCTCCTGTAATTAGGGTTAATAGACTCAGTCCAAGCATTTTGCTAATATGGCTAAAATGCTTCCAGCACCCAAATTAGTAATCCAAAAATCCATCTGAATTTTTTTTTGCAAGGGACACACTGCTCCATGGACATATAAGCAGGTCTGTTATTGACCTAGTATTTTTGCCTTTCCCAACAGTAAGTACAGAAAAAATTGCTGCGGACACACTGTCACTGGTGTAATCTGAGGCAAAAGATATGTCAAAAGAAATCAGGTATGTCATTTTTGCACAAAATGAGCTTGTGATGTGTCAGATAAGAGCACATTTTGGGATGCACTGGTAATACACCAAATAAATACAAAACAGCACTTTGTCTTCACTGCCTAGCGGACACTTCTTGGACTGTAGAGAATGTAAGAGCAGTGCTGAGGTGGGGCTGGGCTGGGAGGGTAAGGAAGCGTGAAAGAATTGCCTGTTGGAGTGGGGAGGTGCATGAGGGATTCATATAACCCTAAGGCAATATTACAAAACCTAAACTAACTTTGGGTTTGGTGGTTACAGTTTCTGACTGAGACTGTGTGTGAGAGACAGGACTTGTTTTATTAGTACACGTGGTACCATGTTATTTATGGAATATGAGAAGGTGCCAGTGCTGTGTAAAAACATGGCGTGGGTACAGGTGCCCTTCAGGGCCAGGGACACACGGCAACTGCAGTGTTTGACAATGCACCCTGCCTGGGGTTTGTGGTGACCTGAACTGTGAGGGAAATTATTGCCATGCCACTGACTGACTCAGTGTAGGAAGCTGCTGCCTAAGAAGCCATGTCCTCAGACATCTCCTGCCTGGTTCCTGTTGGCTGCCCCACCACCACTGCAGTGAGTTAACACTGCTGAGGACATGTTCTGCAGGCAATGCATCTGAGGTGCACTGTCACCTTTGGAAGAAGTGAAACTGCTAAAAAACTACTAAATCTACAAATGCAAATGAAATACTGTACAGAGTCTAAAGGAAATTATGGGATCAAAGTCAGTAGTTTTATTGGCATGGTGGATATGGTGGATTCACTTTGAACTTGAGGACACAACCATCTATTACAGTGAAGGTGGAACTTTAGTCTGAATTTAATACTTACTGAAAGGTTTCCCTCTGTCCCTGCGGCCAGATTCAAATGTACATTCTTGTTGACTATTTCCTTTTGTTCCAGATGGATTGGAAAATCCTGGAGTCTTGATGTGTTAGTTTAAGATCAATAGGTAAGACCTGTTTTTTTTTTCAAAGCCTCACAGGTGGCTGAGACCCTTCTGTGTTGGCATTTCTACTGTCACAGCTGTTGACTGTAGCCAGTTAGTAAATATGTTTAAAAGAAATAAAAATAGTTTTGTGCATCATGCTCACTAAATACCAGAAAAGGACTGTTGCAGAACATTGCCAAGTTTACAAGAATGGAGTTGAAAATGGATTTAAACAAATTCATAAAGGCTACATCCATTTCTGGATATTTATCCAAATAATCTGAGTACAGCCTGAATTTGACAGAAACCCTGACTGAGAGAGAACATTGCAGAAGAGGGGCCCTTCTAAACACACTTTCTTCTTAGCTCCCCATGTCACCAAGGTAGCCGCTCTCATGATGCTTGGTTCCTGTCAGTCTGTGGCCAGCCTTTTCTAACTAGAAGTCTAATGAAAGCTGAGATTGTCCCTGCCTTTTTCATCTTTCAGTCATTCTCAAACCCCCATAACCACAGGCAGAAAAGAAGTGCCATTTATGAGTCCGCTCACCCTGTAACTGACCTGACTGACATGCTTGCTTTTCTTAGGAGGCAAAGGCTTTGCACAAGCCCTGTGGCATTTGCAGTATAAAACTGGGAAGGGAGAAGAGTCAAACACTTTACGAAGCTATATGTTTACAAGGCAGTGATAGCCATGTCTGAAAACAGATCTTCACTGTGACACAGTGGAACTCAGTGGACCACAGAAAGACCGTCTGGCAGCAAAAGAAGCTGAACCACATACTGAACATGAACGGTACATTTCTTTTTGGCTCAACAGAGTGACAAATACTGATCTTTTGTGGTGCAGTGATTGCATGAGCATTGAAGTTTTACTGTGATGACTGTGGTATTCTGCCTTTTGTTGTGAGTCGACCTCCTTAGTCACTGTTGTGCCTGCTCCACCTGATTCTTGACTCTGAGGGACAGGTGGCAGTATGTGCTTTCGGAAGCCCAGTGGGGAGAACTGTCTTCCTTAATAAATCACTATATCCCAGAATCATGGAATGCAAGGCAAAAAAAAAGGATTATTAGAAAACTGTGACTTTCTTTTAGTTAGATTGTAGAATTTCAACCTTCTGTCCCCTACTGAAAACTGCTGAGATAGCTGAAATGAGCCATACCTACAGACCCCCCAGACTCCAGCTGAGCTGCAGCAGTAAGCATTGCTAGTAGCAATGAGCAGTGGGAAAGAGGGGGTTTCAGAGCTGCATTTTTGGATGGGCATTTGCCTGAATGAAGGTGGGGAGAAAGAGGATCTTGCTTGGATGCAGGTTATGGCTATTAGTTTTAAAATGTGACTAAAAAGCCTAGTTCTGTTATGTCAGTCAGCTGACATGGAGCATTTGAAGGCTATTTCGCTTGCATTTGGAACTTGCCCCTGTGTTTCTTCCGTTAAGATTCTCACACTTGCGTATATCTTGAAAACAAAGCTGTGGGAAGTGCAGCTACAGCATAGCTCCTCTGTACAGATCTCCAGATTTGATATAGCCTCAGCTGATTTGCTCTCACTGAAAACATGCCTCATGCTTAGAAGCTGTGGTGTGTTTTGCCTCCATTTTTCTTCTGTGCACTTTTAAAGAAGATGGGAGAAATGCTTCTTGCTCTATGCAAATGAGAAAAAGCTCACCCAAAGCTAATCTGGGCCCTTTATCCTAAAAATAGAATTCAGATAATTTCATCCATCCATCTATCTATCTATCTGTCTATCTATCTATCTATCTATGACACAGGAATCTCCAACTTAAATAAAAAAAGCCCCAAGTTGAACACCAGCAGGAAGAGCAGTTCCTACCTGCAAACATAGTATTCAAAGAAAGCATGAATATGAGAAAGCCGCTCCTAGCTTACATCTGTTTCAGTCTGGGAGGAATACTGATTTTGATTATGAAACCAGCATGCAGAAGGGCAGGAGTAGTCTCTCAAGCTGGGTGACCCAGCCTCACAGACTGTCCTTACTCTCAGGAGCAGCAAAGGGCCATGCCATGCTTTACACAGGTTAGTAAGATCCAGGTCAGGGTTGTTAGGTGTTGCAATGTTGGGCCAGCTCCAGTGTTGTTACCATTGCCTGACATGTGGATCAGTATTATCTCCTTTCTTCTTTCTCACTTTTTTGGGGGAGTTTGGTGCTAGGAGACTCTTAGCTAATCCTGTGTTTTTCCAATAAATAGTAACAACATTGAAATTGTGTTGGTAACAGCCAGAAGAGACTGCTTCTGCTGCCAAACATAAATTCTTAATCTGTTGACTCTCCCTCCTGACTCCTTGGATGAGTTTCTGCTGGGTGTCCAAATCTTCTCATCCATATAGTCACACTGTACACCATATACCCAGGCATGACACCTGCCACACTGCCCTTGCCTTTTGTTGCCCAGCCTCATCACTAGGGATATTGGGAAGGATGGACTGATCATTTAATGGCCAGCACATCCACACATTGTGAAGCCAGTCTGCAGTGGGCCAGGTAGAGCTTGGAATCATAAGCATCTTTACTAACCTTAAAAAAAATTAGAGGAGCATTAAGAGAATCTTATACTTCATCTGTTGAAATGTACTTATTTGCAACTGAAAACCTTAATGCCCAGCTAGATCAGTGAGTGAGATAAAACAAAGAAGCAAAGGAAATGGAAGGCAGCGTTCCCTGCACCTCCCAAAGGTTGTTTCTACAGGGAGAGGGCAGAAGGTGCACTATCTTCTTTCCATGCCTGAGTTGCCACTGCCATCCCTCCCTGACTGCCCAAACAATGATACAGTATCTTGGTGACACTATCTGGTGTCTATAGCCATATTCTAGCTTGAGAGAAAGCTTTACTGGATCTTCAGATGGGGCCATAGAGATTTAACTAGAAAGATTTTTGGGAGCTGACTTAATTATTAAGACCCAGTTCTGACCATAGAGGACCATCAGGGGCTCCAGCCCCCTGCAGGCCAATATTTGTGCAGCTCAGCACAGATTCAGAAGCTACTGTTTCCTGGCTTCTAAACAAAGGTCTCGGCTTCTTAAATATGAAATATTAGCATGGTCTGTTTTTTATGAAGCAACCCAGCATCAGATCCTTTGTTTTATCTTTATGTTACTTGTGAAGGATTTAGTTGTTGCCCTGCGGGCTCTGGTGTTCACAGTTCTTCAGTACCCACTTTATTCACTCTGTTTGCTTCATCAAGAGCAAAGTTTGCCTCTGAAGTCAGCCTGAGTGCCAAGAAACTTAAGGGTCCTGGGTGACTAAAGAAATTGCAGCATGGGTCTGAAAAGGAGTGGTCCCAAAGTGGCAGTACAGGTATATCCTATCATACGTATCCTAGCATCGCCAAAGAGGACCAAGTGAAAGCACATCACACTCAGCCAGCTTCCTGAAGCTTCCCAAAACAGGTACCGTGAATATTTTCTCTCAGTTTGTGTGAACCATTCGCCACTGCCTCATAAACCATCATGTGCAGAGTTTGCCAGCTGACATAAAGGTAAATCTATCTCTCCTTGAGATATTTGTAGCACACTACCTGGAAGATATATGGCCATCACACGCTGCCAACAAAATATATTTCTGTACTGGTATTGCCTCCAGCAGCTTTTTTTTTTTTTTTGTAACAGCACAAAGAGAAAGATTTGTGCTGCACAAAGCCTTACTGTGATTGAGATAGTAGTTTGGGTTTTTTTAAAATTCTGTTTAGTGAAAAACAATCAACCTTAACCATATATTCTTTAATAACTGCCCACACAGCAAAAGGATTTTTAAAACTTTTTCATAACCTGCATAATGCTTATGTCCCATTTTTTAGAATTAGAGAGCACCCTCCACCCCTTTAGAAATACTAACAAATTATTTGCAGTAACAGTCTATCTCTGAGTCATTCACTGTAAGTTTGACATGGCAGTACCTTGCTTGAAATGTATCTCAAAAGCAGGTTGGTCTGTAATTTATCTTAAAGGTTTCACCTATCTAAGTATGTGATCCAGACTATGTACATTCTTATATGTACAGTCCAAAAAGATTCTGGTTGTAAAGAGGCCTCTCACTATTGGATGAAGGATAAAGAAACTATTTCCTTTGGATTTGATTTACTATGATATTTTTGGATCATATTTAAAGCAAGAACAAGCCAATTTAAAAAAAAAAGGATCACTAAATAAGACTCTAATTAATGTTTCCCACTGTTCCCATTGCTATCGTGGAACAAAAGGTTTTAAAATTTCTGAAACATGTTGGGACATCTGTGCTCAGTTTCTATACACAATGCAAAAAGTCCAAAACATCATGGGAAACCTTATTCTGAAGGGATGCCAGTCCAGATCCATGCTCTGAAGAGTTTCATATGGTTCAGATCAGTTTATAAAAAAAGCCTCTGAACACTTTTATCCTTAGCTAACATGATTTTGAACTTCAAATTTTTTAACCTCTATTCAAGAAAGCACTTAACAATATGCTCAATTATAACCCCCTCTGGTTTTCAGAATCATGCTTTCCTTCACTCTCCTGGAGTTTATTATTCCTATAATAAAGAGTAAGAGGAAATAATGAAGTAATTTTTTTCAAGAGCATATACTATGGAATTATGAGAAAACAGCAGTAGTTTAAACTTCACCATTTGGTTTGCTGACTGATTCATTTGGTATACAGTTGAGTGAGGGCCAATATGTTGTGAGGAAAACCTGAATTTTGTTTTATTTGTTTTTCTTTTAAGCTGCTGCTTTGTGGAACAATTCTGAAATTCACTGCAGTCGGAATATTACACTAACCAGCTGCAGATCAAAGACTTCACTGAATCTAGGTCAGGTCTAATTTGTGAAGCTCACAGAGTTAGTCACTATGGCAGCTTTCTGAAAGGTACAGATGGAGAATCCATGAGCTGTGGGAACAGAATTATGGGGCTTCTTCTCACCATCAGTTTTAATGCAGTTTGTTTTATTTCCTTTTCCAGGAGTTTCTTTTTTTAGAGTTCCTAGTAAAAGAGAGATTAAATGTGACAGCCACATCTGTTTTAGGAAATTCCTGTGGAGATATCAGATTGGTAGCTGGCTCAAGCAATGTTAAAAGTGAATGCTTCTGGTCTGAGCAGGTGGTCTATGAACATTATGAAAAATCTGTAGCCTTTTATAGTGACTTTTATCTCAAAATCTCAAAGCACTCTGTAAATATCAGTTGATCAAGCCTTACAATATCCCTGGGAGGTGATCACTGTAATTGAAGGGAGTGGGTTTTATGGCTCACAAGTTTGCTGCTGGCTGTGAAATCCTATTTGTGACTCACACAATCTGCCACAAGTAGAGCAGATGTATTGCTGCTGTGCCTGGATATAAAAGCTGCTTGAGAGGTGGCAGCGCTTTTGCCACCGGCACACAGGTTTTTCTTTCCTTCTGGTCTGCTTCACTGTCCCTTGTTCTCCCATTCTCATTTCCTGGTACCCCCCTGTGGGAGCCAGTGAAAGGGAGAGACTCTAAGAGAGCTCCCCAGGTTAAAGTGACTAAAAAAGCCTCCCCCAGAATGCCCTGTACTGTTATGGAAATGTATCCCAGTTCTGCTTCCCCAGTTGGCCTCCCCACCCCCTTGTACCTTGTCTGCTCCTTCATTGGAAAGTTCTTCCTTCCCCACTCTCCCATTGGACCTTGTTCCCTGCCACTCACTCAGATTTTCCCAGTGGCTCCTGTACCCTAATCCCGCCCATGCACCACCCCTGCCCCTGATGCTTGCTCCGCCCCCGTATATAAACTGAAATCTCCATTCCCCAAGGTCTTTGGTGCTTGGTCCCTTTCATGCATGGGCTCAAATAAACCTGTGCCGTGGAATTCCACACAAAGAGCCGTCCTGCCTCCTTGCCGTCGACCTGTCAAAGAAGCTATCCGGTGTGTGTGTGTGTGTCTGTGTGAATGCAGTGGCTGCCGAGCGACTTTCTGTTGAAGTCAGTTCGGGGAGGTTGTAGCACCCCACCAGAACACCCCCTGGACCCGACAAGTGGTGCCCGAACAGGGACACAAACTGTGTGTCCCTGGAAAGCATCTCCAGTGGTCTCTTGCCTCTGGAAAATAAGTCTCATTTGGAGCAGCTACAACCCAGAGGAAGTTCTGAGTTTTATCAGGGCAACTCGAGGGGGACCGACAACCCTCTAGAGAGAGAAAAGAGGGCCGGTCCAGAGCCGATGGACCACTCCGAGCGTCTTTTGTTTGACCCAGGATTGGTGAGAGTATTTCGGGTCGCCTTTTTTTTTTAGCCTTTTTCTCTTGGGGTTGGGAGGAGTGGGAGATGGGGTTTACCCACCCCCCGCAGGAAGCCTATATCCAAGTTCTAAATGCCCTTGTAAAATTTCGTCTGTTGAAAGGGGGGCTGAAGCAGGTTGTCCCTTGGTTGTTAAAATGTTTTCCTAATTATTTCGTGAGATTTAATTTTATCTGTGCTAGCTACTATTATCGTAATATACGTTAAAAGTACTGGGAAAAGTTTGGGAAAAGTTAACCCCAGTTTGGAAACCTCTCAGTCTCTTTCCTCCCCCCATGTTCCNGCAATCCCCCTCCCCCCTTTCCCGCGCGCGCCATCGCGCCCAACGCCTCCTCCGCTGTGTCGAAGGGTGTGCTCATGTCAGGTCCCTCCCCTTCGATCGGGAATCCACTCCCCGCCACGGACCCTGCCTCTCCCTCCTGCATCGCCACCCCTTCCATCGGGAACTCCGCCCGTGAGAACCAGCCTGCTCCTGGTCTCCACGCTGGGGGCACCGGGGCGGGGGGGGTGCCGCAGTACACCAGGCACCCCCGATCCGCCAAGAAGCCCATGCAGCACCCACAGATTGGACACAGAAAGACGCTTGTGCCACGGCGGCAGCCATGCCAACCTTTCTGCACCACGAGCAAAGGACCGTGGCTCTGTCGGGGCTGTCGTGGGAGAGCCAGAGGGTGGCCCCTCGCCCCCTGACCCGCTTGGTTCGGGAGGGGAGCTGGGCGATATCGTGGAGGAGCTCACACCGCCTCGCACTGTGCGGCATCAGCTGGAGCCGTGTCGCGGCGAATGTCTGGAGCTGGGGGGGACCCTTCCTGGTGGCGTGTTCCCTCTCCATTTGCCCTCCCCGTGCCGGCGGCGGCAGGCGTGGCGGGGGTGAGGCGTGCGGAACCACGGTGGTGCAGCACCATGGCGGCGGCAGTGAACACGTGGCGCCGGCAGGCGCCGGGCAACGAGCACGTGGTGGAGCCACGCCGCACCAGCTAGCACATGGCAGAGCTGAGAAGCGGCGGTGAACACCACGCTGGCGGTGCAGCAGATCTGGCGAGGCAGGCGCGACTCTCTGCAGATGAGCCAGGGAGGCCGGTGGCACTGGCAGAAGCGGCGCCGCGTCCCTGCTCCCTGCACGCGGCGGAGTTTGTCCGGGGAAGCGCCGCCGCCCTCTTGTGCGCCGGTGGAGCCGAGCCTCCTCAGTGTGACCGCCCGATCCGCACCACTCCCGCTGGAGCCAGTGGCGTGGCGGGGGGGAAACATGCGGGGTCCCCTCCGCACTCCCGTGTCCTGCAAACCCTGGTGAACCGATGCTGTGCTGGAGAAGACACGTGGGGGAGAGATGAGTGACCCCTTCCTTGGGGGAGACACCGCCTTGTGCGGGAGCCGCTGCAGGCTGAGCATATGTTATCCTACAGCTAATCCATAGAACTCTTCTGTTTTTGTTACCGTATATCAAAGATTGCTTTTTTACCACACCCCACATTCATCTAACCGCTTTTATTATAGATATTCTTACTCTCAGGGCTTGTTATCTTTTAAAACCACTTTCAAAGTCAATGTTAATATAATTGTAACGTCCAAAGCTTAGATTTATATATACTCTGTGAAGGAAAATTAGCGAATTTAGGTACTGTTAAGTCATTTTTGCTTCTTTATATTTTCATTAAGCTGCAGCTTATTGACATGACTGTTTACTAGAGAAATTTAAGGTTAACCATGTGGTTGGAGTATACTTCTGGATGCAGATTGCGTTAATACATAAAGTTTTTATAAATAAATTTAGTTATAAAATAATTATTTAATGTTCCATTGATTATATTAATAAAATTTTGCTCGTAGGTATTTTAGGGAACCCTCTCAGTCAAAGCTTGAGGCTCTGGCCAAGCCCTAGCCCTGACTGACTGGGAATTATACCATCAAACCCAGATGCTTCTGCCTTAAAAGTATAATAAAAGTCACTCTGAGTTGATGATTTGATCTTATAAAAACTGAACCCTCTTTGGAGATAAACTTGGAAACCTTGTCCAGAAAGGGTTCTCCCAAGTCCTCACTGTGAGATGGGATTCCACGATTTCAGACTCTGGGTAATGGTAAAGTATTTAAGCAACTGAAGATACTACCTTGCTTATTTTCACTCGATGAGTACTTGTTGTTTTATTAGATATATTATTTTACTGTTCATAGTAAGAACAGTGCATGCTATGTTACACATTTTCCTGAACTTAGATTGAAAAATGTTTCTGTTACAATTGTTAGAACAAAAAAGGGAGGGTGCAGAGATGGGATATACCCTCCACAAAAGCCTTACATGTTCTTAATTTTTTGAATCCTATTCAAAATGACCTAACCCCCATCCCCCAGCTTTACCCTTCCCGTGGCCATGTTCCCTCATATCTCTGTTTAATTAAAACCCTTCTAACAATTCTATTTTGAGCCCCAACAGAAGCACCCACCAGAACTGCATGCTACCAAGAAACCCAGCGTTCATCATACCACCGTCCTCTACGTGCTCCTGGTACTGCTGGCAGTGGAAAGCGTGAATTGTACTGCAGCCTACCACCCACAGCTAGAGCATCCACACCAGCATCTAGAAGATGAAAAGATTTACTCAAAGACTTACTTGGACATTGGGAACTCATGAAGTGGCTTACTTCTTGTTGGGGGTTGCTTTGTGGGTTTTTTGGTTATTTTTGTTATCTTTTGTGTATTCGGCTGTTTCTGGACATTTAATTCTGGGATCCCTGGAGGGAACTTCTAATTTAATAGAGAAGGGGGAGTTGTGGGAGCCAGTGAAAGGGACAGACTCTGAGAGAGCTCCCCAGACTAAAAAGGCCTCCCCCAGAATGCCCTGTTCTGTTATGGAAATATATCCCAGTTCTGCTTCCCCAGTTGGCCTCCTCCCGCCCCCTTGTACCTTGTGTGCTCCTTCATTGGAAAGTTCTTCCTTCCCCACTCTCCCATTGGACCTTGTTCCCTGCCACTCACTCAGATTTTCCCAGTGGCTCCTGTACCCTAATCCCGCCCATGCACCACCCCTGCCCCTGATGCTTTCCCCGCCCCCGTATATAAACTGAAAATCTCCATTCCCCAAGGTCTTTGGTGCTTGGTCCCTTTCATGCATGGGCTCAAATAAACCTGTGCCGTGGAATTCCACACAAAGACCCTTCCTGCCTCCTTGCCATCAACCTGTCGAAGAAGCTGTCCGGGGCGTGTGTGTGTGTCTGTGTGAATGCAGTGGCTGCCGAGCGACTTTCTGTTGAAGTCAGTTCGGGGAGGTTGTAGCACTCCACCAGAACACCCCCCGGAACTCGACACCCCCCGTCAAGTGACACCACTTTCGTAAGTCATCTTGAGCAAATATTTTCTGGAGAGCACTTGACATGGATGCGTGCTTTGCAGATTGTTTTTCTGCAGTTCCTAGGACAAAACAATGATAAGATGCACTTCAGCCAGTCTTTTCCCAGGTGTAGTGGGGGAAATGCAACCGGGCTCTCCCTTTTCAGTATTTTTGGGGTTAATTTAAAGGGGTTTGAAATTTAAACTTAGCACCACAGAGACCACACCAGTAGTCAGAGTACATCTGTCTGAACAAGGCCCAGCAGACAGGAGAAGCTGTCTTGTAAATACAAGTTCCTGTCTGACCTACAGATGGGCTGGAGCATAGGCATCACCAAGGGCAGGTTTGCTTCAGTGAATATTACTTTTGTAATTCACAAGAAACAATGAAAAGGCTTATTTCAGAGTCCAGTCATAACATGAAAAATAATATTTGTGTGTTTGCATCCACATGTATGTGTGTGTGTGTGTGTGTGTAGGCACTGCTTATATGGTAACCACCAATACTTAGAATTTAGGACAGGACTTTTCTACAAAATGAATCTTCCTGTGGTTTGTTTGGTTGGTTTGGGGTTTTTTTGTTTATTTTTTCTATAGCAGTTGAGGCTATTTACGTCGAGCATACTTTGATTTGCACTGAACATACTTAAAATTCAGTCCTATTCTAGTTCTAATTATGACCTCTTGGGATGTTGGCATTTGGGCCCTCCAAACACAGTGTTACTTCCTTTAGTAAAACCTGGGATGGAGGGCATGGATGAAGATCAGTATTTCCAGATGAAAATACAGTTGCTTGGATAACGACATGAAACTTTGTTGCTTGTGTGATAACACTCAGATTATAAATATCAACTTTGGACAATGTTGACCCACAATCCATGGTGTTGGCTGGAAAATCACCATTTGTTGTTTTTAAGTATTGTGGAAAGTATGATTGCCATCCAAGGCTGAACGCAGAGTACTCACCACTGTTAGTCTGGAACTTGTTCTGCATATTATACCTCTTAGTATAATAAGGTTAATAATACCAACTCTATCCCCAGCCAATATTTATAGCACAAAGAAATTCTCAAATGCAAAGATACTTGAGGTCTTTACAGTATTACACCAGAGGAAAACTTGACATCAGACATTCAAGTGGTTATAATTTTTCAATTTGCTTTGTAAAGGGCTTTACCTTCCCATCCTCACAGCAGTCAGCACATCTGGATCTCCACCCTGACTGTGACCTCTGGATATTGCCATACTATAAACATTAAACAAGCATAATTATTGCTAAAAAGTGGGTAGGTTATTTCTTCCCTCGATTTGTTGCTTAAAAGATATCCATAGGCATGTGTTGTTCCTAATCTACAGCTACCAACAGATTAATACAATGACCAGTGTGTGAGGATAGTGTCACTGAATTAAAAAAGTTGAGAATTCTTTCCAATAGCTGAAACAAAGTGCCTTAGCTCAGCTTTTGTATTTTGGCTATATCACAACATTTGTTTTAGCAAAACGAATCAAATGGTCAGATGGAACTGAAAACAACCTGGAAGAAATTGGAAATTTTGCTGGGGGAGAGGAGGAAATCAGGAAGCTTACTATTGTAAAAGTTTGGTTTGTACCGCAAACAGGGGAATAAGGAGAAGAGTTTCTTGGAGATTAAAATGTGTAATAGCAGGCAAACCTTTGTACACTCAGAGTATCAATTTCTCAACACAGCAAACAGGAACATAGAAACATATGTGGTCAGCAATAACACTCATAAATCTTAAGAGATTATGTGTTCCTAAAGTAAGACTTCAGACCGATCTATTTTGTTAAGTGCCAAACTTCAGCATGATTAAATCAAGTTTTGCTTAATCGGAATTTATTTACTCTTTGTGATGATGAATCACTGAACATGTCTGTAGTCCAGTCTGTTGAACTAATTTATCAGGTATTTTGATGGACTGGTGATTTGCCTTCTCTGAACATTCCATGGTTTATTTATTTATATCATCTGGATTGTGTAGAACAAGAACTGGCGTTCTGCTAAGAATTAAACATTCCCCAGTGATGCCTTTAGTAAAGGAAACACTCTTTAGATAGGTAGTCTTGTTGCAATATAGCCAAACAACTAAGCCAGGAAAACTCTTATCTACAGACCCAGTACCACTAAATAAAGTAATTTGTTAACCTGGGTGGATCTGTATCAGAGATACAACCTGGCAAAGATGGAGGGACAACAGTGAAGTTTCTCTGTGCAGGACACAGGGATTTCTTGGAGGCTAGCCCAAGAACATAGGTCTTCCCAAGAAGAAAGAAGACACAGGGGAGTTGCTTACATAGCCCAATTAACATGCAAGTACTGTGCAGAGAGGCAGTCCCTGGTTGTTCCCTGTTCTTATGGATAACGATAGTATGAGACAGGCCAGGCTGGACTTCACTGTAAATTGGCAACGTCCCAAAACTGTGCTTGAATTGATGTTCTCTACTGAAACGTGTGCCACTATGACCACACTGCTGTGGCTGCATGTTAAAGCTAACTTCAGAATAGCTACGAGCAGCTGGCATGCCTACCTTCACATATGTGGCTTTGGCCTTCCCTTTTCCAAGGGAATATATCTCATCAGGTATTTTTCAGAAAAACTTCCAACTCTCTGCCTGTGAAAGAGTTAAAGAATAAACACATGGAAGTGGCATATTATTTCCCAGAGTGGAAAGTTCTGATTTTCTGTACGTACAGATGCAGAATAAGAATCCTCTGACTTCCAAGGAAGTGCGGTCTGCTAAGTCTGGGCTTCCCAGTGCAAGAGATACGGACATAACTCAAGAGAGTCCAGTGAAGGGCCATCGAGCTGTTGAAGGGACTGGATCATCTGGCATATGAGAAGTTGTGAGAACTTGGGCTGTTCAGCCTGGAAAAGAGAAGGCTCCAGGAGATCTCAGTATTGTGCATAAAGCAGCCAGTTGGTTAAAGAGATGAATAAATGATGGAGCCAGACTCTTCTCAGTGGTGCTCAGTGACAGGACTAGAGGAAGTAGGAACAAACTGAAAGACAGGAAAGTTTACTAAAACATAAGAAAGAAAATACTCAGTGCAAGGGTAGTCAAGTGTTGCCACAGGCTGCCCAGAGAGGTTGTGGAGATACTCAAAATCTGATTGAACATAATCACAGGCAACATGACCCTGATTTGGGCAGTGGATTGACTGGAGGCTCCCCAGAGGTACTTGCCAGCCTCAACCATTCAATCAAATTAAATTAAAAAATCCTAAGTATTAGTGCAGATTTTCCTGAGAATTTACGGTGGCAAGCAGAGCATTTCAGTTTATCAAGCATATATTAACCCTCTAGGGTCTTGGGCACATACTGCTCTTTTGGTGAGCACTCAAACAGTGGATATAAATTAGAGATCAGGCACAATTAATGCAAAAATGGTACTAGAACTCATGTGGTATTAACTGTGTGCACAGGTATGTAACATGAATATCAGTTGAGGGTGTAAAAAGAGGTACAGATGTGATTCAAATACCAATTAGATGTGCTTTATTAGCTCCCATTCAAGGACTGGTGTTTCTGCCATAGCACTGAACTGGATCAGTGGCATCAGATTTTGGTCCCTTTGCTTATTGTTGCTGTTTCATGGGCTACATCAGCTCTGGTCTTTGCTGAAAGCCTTCCTTGGAGTCGATTGTGCCTAGTCATTAGAAACGAAGAAATTGTCAAAATCTGATGTTACATGGATTTATGACATATGTCACTGGAGTTGTAAGTAGCAATAGTCAGACAAAAACTTGTCCTTTTTTCATCTGATGCTTTCTTCTGGCCTCACAGTGTACTGAATTGCTTTGTAGGCTAGCTAGCCCTAAATAACAAAAACCAGTTTGTATCTGAGGATGGTGAAATGCTTCTGAGATATCCCAAACACATTTGGCATGTTTAAACACATCCTTTCAGCTTGTCATCTTTCACACAGCTTCTAAATGATGCTAGTAATAGTATCATTTATTTTGCATGATTGGTCCTGTGATTCTTGCTTCTACATCCCAAATACAATACTTCCAATCTTAGCTTCTTTTCTTCTGCACGGAAATGCATTCGACTTCTTCAGTTATTCTAGATATTTAGAGCCAGAAGACCAAGACCCATGAATATACAGGCCTAAAGCTATTAAACAACCAGAGATACTTCAGATCTAATTGCTTTATTGGTGCTTGTGTTGACTTTGATTGTGGTAAGAGATTTACATTGCCAAAAAGAAGAAATTAATTGGGCCTTTATGTACAAACACGTATTAGAACATTTGTGAATTTTTAACATGGGAAAACAGCCACCTTTAAATGATAAAAAATATTTGTGTAACAGTACTGTTACTTGCTGGTGTTACGTACTTGAAATTAACTCTTTTGGGTAATTGGAAATGTATAAAACCTGTGGAAGGTCAGAATGGAGATCTATGCTTTCAGTCTTTTAGATTCAGAAAAGCAGCACAGGAACTACATACAGTTTCAGGAAGAAGGTAATTAGCTTTCCTATCCAGTTACAAATCCACCATGGGTTATTTGGCCTTAACATCTGTGGAGACAACTGTAGCCAACTGACCCTCTTTTAAGAATATGGCTTTGTTTTTTTTTATAACAGGAGGACAACCAAATATGCTGGTATACCTATAAAATTAATCAAACCTGAGGGATGAAAGCTGGAGTAAGAGCAGGAGATTCGTCTGAAGACTACCTTTTTCAAGAAAAGAGATGCCACTGTTTTCCTGTGGAATGCAAGAGTCATGTCTGAAGATATGCAACTGCTAACACCATCTGAGGATAGCAGAGTATCGGTATGAGCATCTCTGCCCCTGTCTCTCCTCTCACCCGCTGAACTGTGATGAGGATATGAAAGTTCCAGCTCTGCTGTTTACCCAGCTGTGGAGCAGCTGGTTCCATGTGAAGAATTTGTCTTTCCAGTTTGCTTTTGCAAAAGCCTAAGAAATTCCTTGAAACAGTAAAAAAAAAAAACAAACAACCCAGAAAATACTGTAATAATTGCCAAGCAAGGTTAAGGAATGCCAGAACTAAAACTGCAATAATCCAGGTCCATTGTGTACATTATCTTCCAACTTCTAATCGCATGACCACAAACTAGTGGTTTCTTTGCCTTTTTTTCCCTTCACTGCAGAGGATGGACCTGCTGTGGGATGAATCATGGTTACCTTATTGCAGAAGCTGTGGGATGAATCATGGTTACCTTATTGCAGAAGCTGTGGAATTTGGAGGGTGATGGCCGAGGACTTCAAAATAGGAAAGGATTGTACTGTGGTTTGGGAAACTGAGTGTTGTCCTGGTATTGGATTTTGTTGCTATTATGGATTTTGTTGTTATTCTACTTCACCTCATTCCAAACATTATGCTGGGCTAGTCACTGAACTCACAACTTTTCACAGATGGTAATTGATTTTCTGGAAACCCTGACAACTGGAATCTGATATGGGATATGCAGAACACTCACGATTATGGGAAATTTGATTTGAAGATATATTTTAGATGCTGAAAAAAAATCTGTTCTTAAGCATCTCAAATGAGAAGCCAAAGTCTGTGGTTTCTTTTGGGAATTTTGACTCAATGAGCATGAGTAAACATAGAAGAATACTTTCTTCTCAACTTCAGGAGTACTGGGAAGATAATTTGTCAGTGTTTGTAGAACACCATGATCCTGCAGAGGAGAGGGACATAAAATGCCTTTTTTTGGAATAAGTATCTGTGTTTCAACACTGTGTGAGATGATAGGTGCCATTCCTAGAATAACAGGGTAAGATTTTTCAAATATCGATACCACTATCTTTGTGTAGTGAATGAAAACCATGGCAAAGGCCTTGACAGCTCATTAAATCCACTCCTCTGCCTGAAAGCAGGATCAATTAGGCCTAATATTTTCCTATTAGATACTTGTCTAAGCTCCAGTGATAGAATTTTCATTATTGCATGATTTTCCATCACTTTACGTTCCTTACCATTAAAAAGTCTCCCAGTAGCTAGCTGAAATCTCCTCTTTGCTCACCCAGTCCTCAGAGAGTCCTGAGAGAGAAATGTTCATCTGTGGGACTGTCTCACAGTGCACACATAAAGGGTGCAGAGCTGAGATTATGCCTTTATTTCCAAAGAGATTATAACATTGTGCCAGACCAATGGCCTGCAGCAGTACAGACGGGGGGCTGACTGCCTGGAGAGCAGCTGCAGGAGAGGCCCTGGTGGGGCTGGTGGATGGAAGGCTGGCCGCGGGCCAGCAGTGTGCCCTTGCAGCGGAGGCCAACAGCCGCCGGAGGTGCACCAGGCAGAGCATTGCCAGCAGGCTGAGGATGAGGAAGGTGATCCTTCCCTTCAGCTAAGCACTGGTGAGACTTGTCTGAACTTCTGGGTCCCCAGTACAAGAGAAGTTTGGATATTATGGAGCTGGTCCACTGAAGGGCCATTAAGATGTCTAAGGGACTCAAGCATCTGATGTACAAGACCAGCCTGTGAGAGCTGTGGCTCAGCCTGGAGATGGAGTCTCTTTCATCTGTGTGAATACCGGAGGTAGGGAGTGGGAAGAAGATGGGACACTTTCCTTCACAGTGCCCACTGACAGGACTAGAGGCAATGGGAACAAACTGAAACACAGGAAATTCCACTAGAACACAATAATAAATTTTTTTCATTCCAAAGGTAGTCACATACTGGCACAAGCTGCCCAGAGAGGTTGTGAGGTCTCAGTCTCTGGTAGAGGATCATCATCACATTACCCTGATTGGGGCAGGGGACTGACTAGACCATCTCCAGGGGTGCTTGTCAGCCTCAGCTATTGTGTGATTCAATGCCTCCAGGAGCTGTCTATAGAAAGCATGACCCTGGCACTTACCTCCTGCCTACTGAAGATATTGTCCAACCATTCTGTGCACTAAAATTGGAAATGGCTGTTTCACTCATGGACTGCCTGTATAATAAGGGGATTCAGAGTGGAAATACCTAATGTGTGAATACCTTTTATGATTCTGCATGGTGAGAGTTCTCCCTTCTCATCTAGAGTTTGGATGTCTTCCCAGCTTTCTGTAGTAAGGAGTAATTGGTTTTGTTTGTTTGTTTTAAAAGTTTATTTATACCCTTGTGAGGTTTTTCAAAAACACTGACTAATACCTAGGTAAAGAACTACAGCTTATTGCCAAGTCTAATATTTCCCTCACCAGTGATTTATTAAAATACTTCTCACTTTCACTTTTGTCCTTATCTTCTTCAGACAGCTGGGAAGCCAATTCCTGGTGTCTTATGCTTGCAAACATGTTTTTCAATAGATTTCTTCTTTCCTTCCCTTCAGCCCAAAGCATGAGATAACGTTTTATAATGCATTATAGCTACTTCTCTGGGGAACAGAATTACCTAAATTAAGAGTGATTTTCCAGTATATTCTGGACATTCATGTGGCACAGGAGAGACGATTAACATCTTAAAACAATGATCCTGTAAGAAATTAGTGCTAGATTAACTTACACTGTAACCAATACTACATCTCAAAATTCCTTACCCTTTCGTCTTCATCCTCAGGTTGCCTAAATTCCTGAGCCATCTGCATGTCTACGAGCTAAGTTCCTCTGAATCATCAGCTTCTAGTCCTGCTTCCAGAGCCATCCAAATCCACATTGTGCTGAGCAGTCAGCTTCAAAGTTCACAGTCCACATTGCCACCCTGCCCTTTTCTTCTGCTGAATGTTTTTTTGATTCCCTGTGCATCCTGCCTTCTCCTGGGGAGGAGAGTAAATGCATGGAAGAGAGTATTGGTAACCATGTTCCCTCTCACAGGTGGTGTGGTTAGGGCAGTCTTTGAGCAGGTGGAAGATGTGGGCTCAGCTTCAGCCTGATGAAAGGAGCAGAGAGCTCAGGTTTCTCTTTTACCTGTGGAATAATCCAGTCCCTAAACTCTGAAGTATCCAGGTCCCTGATCTGAATCTGACTTTTTGCTAGGTGGTACCTGCTGACAGGTCATTCACTTTAGTTCCCTGGCCTCTCTCTTTGCTTGTTTTTGCTTCAGCTATCCCCTGGCTTTATGGTTTTTTTTTCTTCCCAGGCAGCTGTACTGTGAGGGCAGTTTAGGAGAGAGAGAGGCTCACTTCTTAGGATTTTACAACAGACAGGATGCATAGCAGAGAAACCCAGGCTGCCATTGCCCTCTACGTCCATTCAGTCCCTCCTCTCAAAGACAAAAACCTGTTTCTTAGAAACATGTTTGTGTGCAATCTACTTTTAAGGGATTCAGAGAAAGAAATGTCAGACTGCTCCACAGGTAGCTGTTTCACAGGGCAGTACAGCTCACCCTGTCAATGAGTCAGCCTGTGCTTCTTTTAGCTTGTTTTTGACCCTTGTTCCTCCTCACTCCATAAATCAGTCCTTCTCCTCCTTTGTGATGTTTACACTGTCAAAATAGATAGACGTCCCCAGGGTATTTCCTTACCTCCAGCAGATTGTCTCAGCATTAACGCCTGAGCACACTCTGCTCTCTTTGCTCAGCTGTCGTACAGCCAAACTCATCGCATTGACTTAATTCCTCATAAATCAATAGGTCCAGATACTTACCCCGTTGCTTCCTTTGGGATGAGTCTGCTCCACAAGATCACAGTTTGTTGGTCTCTGCTGTTATTAGGACCTTCTGTCTCCCTTCTTTAAGCACATTTCTCCAGTTCTTGTCTGTATTTGAGGTTGAGCCTCCTCCTGCAGACTATTGCTTTGTGCCCATCCACTTGGCTGTTGTTTTGTTATTTCTAGCCTGTCTTAGTTTCTTTATGTTTTCTATCTGTATCCATTGGTTTACACAACACCTCTCTAATTCATAGGAGTTGTTACATCAAATATAAATTGAATGAACGTGGTGTTTATTGCTTCCTTCCAGATCATAATAGACATTAAATAAAAACAGACTGAGGGCAGATTTCTAGTCCTCCTTTCCTCCCCTCCCCACACCCGATCCATGCCCCAGATATTCTCCCATCAGCTCTTTATGTTCGTGTTTATCTTTTGTTCCTCTTTGTTTATGGACTTACAGCCTGTGTTCAATCTCTGTGACACTGCTCATTTCCCAGCCAACTTGCATGCATTTTTCAAGTAATTTTGTAGCTGAGACTTTCTCAGGACTAGCTGTAGGCAGCTTCTTCATTCTCTTCATCAGGTGGTTTTGTAAATCAGTAAAAGAGGAGTGACCATGTTTGTTTGGCAAGATGTAGCTTTTGTTGACTCTCTGGGATGACTTTCCTGCTAGTCCTAAGCAAAAGCACCATCACTTGGGATGGGAGATGTGCTCCCTTTTGCACAAGCAGTGAAATTTCCCTGTGCTCTTCACTTGCTGATTTTATTAATCCTGTTGTATTTATTAATCCAGTCCCTTAACAATGTAAAATATGGGTCATGATTGCCAGCTGGTTGTTGTTCAATGCTGACTCTTACCTTCCTCCTACTAGCAAATATTTTATCCATCTGCTTAGGAATGCCTCAAATTTATAGCAGGAGTAAAGAGACTGCCATTGAAAAATTCTGAGAAACAAATTGTGACAGATCCAGAAGGGTGGAGGCAGGAGGGAGATTCACATGGTGAAGATGTCCTCTCCAGTGGAGCCTCCCACAATTGCAGTAGGGCCTGTAATGTGGCTGCAGCAACCTGTTCTCTGAAGGCAGGACTGGGTAAGAGGAGTTCTTGCACCCCATCACTGATTGTTGGCATCCCACAACTCACCGCTGCTGCGGCTCAGCCTTACAGGTTGGTGCAGAGAAGACACTGAGGGGAATCACTGAGATCTTTCAGGAGAAACAGGCACATGGGGATGAGCATCACTGAAGCCTGATGTGACATTACGAAGAGAAACACTGTGTAGGGTTTCCACTCCACTGTTAGGCATTTCTGTTCATTTTTCTGTAGTCCATCAGAGCTGAGAAATGCAAGTTAAAAATACCTTGTAAAGACAGGGTTTTACAAGAAATATAACTTACTCTCCTGCTAGTCTCTTCTTGCTCCTTATCTTGGGGCAGAGTTCAAGCCTTTCAGCACAAAGAAATAACAGAACAGTCACGGTCAACATGATCAGGGTAGCTCAGCCCATTAATGAGCTACTTGCTGCAAGTGTGTGCTGGGTAGAGGATTTGAAAAGATAGAGGATTTGCAAAGAGGACTTTCAAGGTGAGCAGGGTACATGGATGTTTATGGATCTTGAGTAAGAAAAACTGATAGGTAGTATAGAAAAAAGTGTAACCTTCCAGACCAGGGGAATCGATGCGGGGTTCAGTGGGAGCAGAAGTATGAGCCAATGCCTGTTGGAGTGGGGTGGTATAACCAAATGTTTGATCCTGCATTGAGCTGGGTAGGGAGGAGGGCCAGTGACCACAGTCCATGCAGGATGATATCCAGAATTTTTTGGTGCAGGGGCACCGCGCTCAGTGGCCAGGTGAAGGGTGCAGTACTCAGGGAAGGGTTCTGTGCCTACAGCTCAGTCAGTAAATTAAATGTGTGCGGGCTAAATCTTGGGCACTGAAACTAACTGGCAGAGGAGGGGCCTTAGGTTTGCTTAGCTTCCGAAAAAGGATGACTGCATGCAAACTTTAACTTGAGCTACATCCCAAAGCACGCCTTCAAACTGTTTAGGAGTATTTGTTGGCACAGACTCAGGGCACAACGAGGGTTATTCTTACATTACAGTTACTGTGATTGAGTTCAGTTCCTAGGAGCAGTCTCTGGTGCTTTTCAGTTTACTTATTCAGGTGATGCTTTATACACTGACAGAGTGTAGGCCAGGGTCAGGAGCATGTCCATCCCTCACAGACACACACATGTCCCCCCCACTCCCCTAGGCACAATATGGATCCCCAGTAAGGTCAGACACCAACCCTACCCAGCAACTCACCCTTGCACCCGCTTGTGCCCAGCTGCCTCATGCCCAGACACTTGCACACTTGCACTTGCACACACATGACTCTGAGACCCCAGGGTCTCTTCAAGAGTTGACCTGGATCTCCTGGTGCCTCCAGTAGCCAGTTCCTCCAGGTCTCACAGATGTGCATGTACCCAGCCCAGGCTTACGGACACTTTGGTACTTGGCTCCCAGGCCACTTCTATCTGCTGGCATGTGCTGCTTGACAACAGGTAGCAAGGACACATTGTTGTATGGACCCTCACTTGCTGGGGTTGTTGGCAGCCCAGGCATATGGGCCTTTGTAACTTGTGGTTCAAATCCAGTTGCTGGCACTTAGATGTCAGTACACACTCATGTATGCAGAAAAGAGTCCCCCACACCAAGGTAAATTGAGGTGGAGGTTAATAGAAAGGCAAGATAGACTGTGCTGGTGAGGCGCAGGGCATGACCCAAAAAATGCGCTGACCAGCTACAGGTTTGCCAGCAACCAGCTCCTTTTATTTCATTATCCCTCTCTTTATTCATGCTTATTCCTCCAAAACAACCGTGGTCCCTTTTCCCACCTGTGGTACTTCTAATCATCCCATAATAAGTTCCAGCCTCAGCTGGAAGGTCCTCTGGAGATACTTTCCATTGACTCACCTTACAGGGTGCTATGTCTTGGCCCATGGGGCTGCTTGTGCCCTAGTGACAGCCCTCCAGAAGGTTTGGGTCAGGGGCTCTAGTTCTCTGATAAAAAAACCTTAACAAACCTAAAGCAGAATTCCATGGTAAAGGTCATGTTTTAGAAATAAAATACAGAAAAAATTGCAGGAAAATGTGAAGGAGTGTATGGATGAAAAACAAAAAAGCCAAAAGCTGGTTACTGGTTGATCTTTACTGAGCAAGACAGAAGGATGGTCTTTTGGGCTCTCCCCAAAAGCTTGATGTCCAGTAGCCATGTCAACAAGACATGGGATGTCGACAAGGCTGGGGTGTAGAAGTCAGCTCTGCAGTATTTTCACAAAGACAGCAACTGACTGGGTGCTTCTGGCTGGAACTAGAAGTGCCTGTCTAAACTCCAGCACAGTGTGTTCCACTTAACCCACAAACAACTGCACAGTTTCCTTATGTCTGGATTGTTGGGACCAGGATATAATTTTAAAAGTTACGCAGAAGCAAACATTGACCCTTTCACCCTCTGTCACTGCTCTATGGCTGGGAAGTCAGGTTAGCAGTGAACGGGTCTAGTGCATCAGGGTCTATGTCTCTTTCCCTACAACTGCATGAGGAGGACAGGCAGTGGACTGGTTACCTTGTGAAACACTGGGAATGTTGGGCAAGGAAGCTGCTGAGATGCACATGCATGGAAATGAATGAAAAGAGCATTTCCATACCTTGCATTGCACCGCTGAATGCATGGGTGGGTTGGTTTCTGTTGCCTGAGTTGTGGAGCAGAGAGATCATGGACTTCCTGTTCCTTTGTTCACAGGTGTCACTGTAATGGTGCAGACACTGATTATCACAAATGAGATCTGGATCTCTTGGCCTTAACAGAAGTCTCTTTGTAGAACCACGTGCTTTATGTAAGGATGCTTCAAATTATAAGGGTGTGAAAAATAAGGTTCACTCTCCTGTTAGGATTGAAAAGTTTAATAAAGGACAATAAGGGACAAAGATAATAAAGCAAAAGTCACAGCGCTGGGTGCTTTGGCACTCAGCCAAGAGCACACCTGCTATCTTGGAGACACCCTTTACATACACCTGGAGTATTACATATTCATAAACAATTATACATATTCATAAACGATTATACCTATTAAAAACCCTTTCCAGGAATAGTTCAAAATGGAATGCAGTTTTCTTGTTTCGTCGGTAGTTCCTGGAATCAGCAGATCGCTGTGGGGATAAGCCTTCTGGCGTCGCATATTCAAACCTTTTTCAGGAACAGTTCAAAATGGAATGCAGTTCTCCCACCTCGGCTCGCTCGGCTCAGTAGTTCCTGGAATCAGCAGATCGCTGTGGGGATATCTTATCTGTTGCTGATAGTTGGTATGCCGGTAGCAGGAGCCCAAATAGTTCACAAGTATAGCTATTTCTAAGTTTTTTTGGTTGAATGAAAAAGTATTAAAAAACCACATCTTCACAACAAAACTACCTTATATAGCATCTGTTTCATAATAAAGCTATTTTACATATAGCATCTATTTGTGACAAAACTACTGTCACAATAGCTACTTTTAACATCACTTATTTTAACATTTGCCAAAAGCCAATATTATAGCATCTATTTATCACAAGGGCTACAGGCTGAAGATACTGCTTTTGTGATGAAGGTTACTGGTGATTTTGTCAGTCCTGTGTAAAAAAGCATGTGCCAAAACAGCTCTATCTGCAGATCCACCAGCTGAGGAATGAGATCAGGAATTTTTGCTCTTTGGCACAGGTAGCATAAATGTTGCACAGAGATCCTGGTTCTTGGATTACATGGGAATAACAGTGCATAAAAATCATATTTCCATTACTTTTAGGGATCAGATTTTCAGCTGTATTCTACCCATAAGCACGTAGCATGAATAAGCGTATTAAGGTAAGCGGCTGGGTGGAGTGCTCTGTCTTCTAGTGAAACCTTTAGGAGTTAAAGCATTGAATGGTATTAAGCTTCTCCAACTCAGATTGAAGCCAGAGTACAACAGAAGATTAGAACCCACTAACTAGTCCCTGCTGTCCCTACTCCTCAGTTTTACAAAGTAGCCTCAGCTGCTAGGGAGGACCTGGACTTTTCTGTTCACCAGGGAAAAATGTTCCCAAGGACCTGTTGGGGTTTTTTCTCCTGTTTTTCTTTTTCTCTTAAAGAATTTTCCCCATACACGTTGCTAGGGGACAAATTACTGGGTACTTAAGAGAGACAAAAGACCTGGCCACAGGGGGAGTTGTCCAACTGTCCTCTTTTACCTGGGGTTTTTCTCGTGTAGGAGGAGATGCCATGAGATTTGAACTGGGAAAAAGGGGTTGGGTACAGTGGCTAGCCCTCTTTGCTTGCTGGGTGTTCGGAGGGGAGAGAGAGGCTGCAGTTGCTGTGGGGAGAGCTCGTTGTCGCTGCGGGGTTCTGCCTTCTGCCGCCTTCCTTCTACCGTGAGTGGAGCTTGCTTGCTGGAGCAGCCGTTTGCACAGGGACCTTATTTAACACCCTACCTCACTAAAAGAGGGACCTTTTCATCATCTGCTCGGGTGCCTCAGGGGACCCCGGGATCCCAAGCCCACCTTTCCCTGCCCTGCTGGGAGCCGGGCCATGGCTGCCCCGCCCCCACCGTTCCTTTGCTGCTGCACTGAGCCTTCACTACACTGCAGCTCCGCACGCCCTGCCTGCCGAGACCTCCCGAGGCTCCCGCTGCAGCTCCAGAGTTTGATACATCTTGCGTACCACTAGGGATTTTGTGCTCATCCCTGCTGTTCCAGCCTGCTGTTCCCGAGGGTCCTGGTGCGGCACCAGGATCGGCTGCCCAGGGGTTTGTGAAGCCTTTCTTCCATCTCTTCCCACCTCGGCCAAGCCGCNTGTTTGTTTGCCTTGTTATACATATATATATGTATACACTAGTAAAGAACTGTTATTCCTATTCCTCATATCTTTGCCTGAAAGCCCCTTAATTTCAAAATTATAATAATTTGGAGGGAAGGGGGTTACATTTTCCATTCTAAGGGAGGCTCCTGCCTTCCTTAGTAGACACCTGTCTTTCAAACCAAGACAGGACCACAGTTTGAAAGGCAGAGAGCACCAAGGGCACCAAGGCATGTAGCCAAAATGCCTTGTTCAAATAAGTAAAGCCACCCATGCTTTGAATGATATCTGCAAATGTCATTAAAATGCTGCTCTTCAGCCAACATGGTGATTCTAATGAGAGGGTCCCCAATGCAGAGATACAGCATTAGTGACCTGCCAGTGCAATTCCCAGCCCCACGTTCCCAGCCCCACGTTCCCAGCCCCACGCACTGTGCTGAAAACACATCTGCAGGAATGACACCAGACTTGGACTGCCAGATGCAGAGAGTTATAGCCAGCTCTGGTCTCCAGAGAGAGGAAAAGGAAAGGTTTTAGAGTGACTTTGCACCTGTGGAACAATGTGCTGCTATTACAATGCCCAGCACCAGCCAGCATTTGCTCCAGGGAGGGCTGGAGTACTTTAGAAAGCTTTTTGCAACAGCTATGGTCGCTATAAACACATGCAGAGAAAGCAGCTATTAAAAGATTTTTGAAAGGCTCTCTGTTGCTTTCTGCTCCCTTTGGAAAGGTTAAGGATGCAGTGGATGCCAAATGATAAGCTTTGCAATCCTCAGCACTCCTGAGACCTAAAAGAAATCTGCTGGCAATTGTTTTAAGCTAATGATTCCCTGCAGGTTGATTGGTGCTTATTTGCTGAGGGGTGAGAGGCTGTAGCTACAGAAGTTATGAAAAAAAATTGCCTCTGTGTTAAGGAATGCCAAGCTGCCTGCTCAGTCTAACCCACTTCTACATTTTTTATTTTAAGGTCTGTTTGCAAACTCTGAGCTTGGTTTCTGCTGATTTAATAGCCCCCTGCTAGGATTTCCTGGGATAAATATCTGAACCACAGCAGGACATTGAAAGCAGGATACTGTCTCTCCTAGTTAAATTAAGGGGGACTAATATGTTGCATTTAATGCAAATCACATTGCCAATTAGGTTCTTGGGAACCTCTTTCTTTTGGAACTATACGGGAAAAGATGATTTTTTCAACATATTAGATCTGTGTTTAGTCCCTCTCTGTGACTAATCAACTGCCTCTCAAAAGTATTAGGTTTGGGTTGAGGCTGGAAAATCACCTGGTCTCCAGAAAAGCCAACAAGGAGACTTCATTCAGGGGCTGGGTTCTCCAAAAGACTTAAGTACACGAATCCTGGCTGTGTCAGAGGACAAAAAGCGATTCCCAAGCAGCCTGGCTCTCACTGAGATGCCTGCTGTGCAGTGGGTACAGTAACACTGTCACCTCCCAGGACATCCCAGTTCTTCTGAGACAGAAAGCTGATGTAACTTCTGATTTAGAGCTGGTTTTAAACGGATACGTGTGAATAAAAGCAAGGTCTGAAAGAAGGCGGGGAATCCTCTGATGGCAGAGGGTTCTGCAGATCATTTTACTGAGAGTTAAGCTTGGCAGTCCACCCAGACCAGGCAGAGAAGAAAACTGCTCCATTGAAGGGATTCCTGCACCCTCACACAGCCTAATGACCAGCAGTGCCATAGATGTATGTGCTTGCCAGGAACATTTTTGCCAGAGAAACCAGGTCATGCCTAAAGCAAGGCATTAGGCTGGATGGCTAGTTCAGTGACAAATCCTGTGTTCATGTGGCCACCTGCCCCAGCTGAGCAGTTGCACTTTGATGTTGGTAATGCACAAGTACCCAGTTAACTCCAGAAGGCAAAGTGGGAGCAGGTGGACCTGCAGGAAATCCAACACCAGAAACTCAGGCAGGCTAGCAAAGAAAGTCCAGGCTTGTCAGGCAATATAGGCATAACACCTGGAATTCCAGCTTCCTTTTGCAACTAGGTTTCATTTGGTCAATTGTATTTTCAGTGGTCCATCAGTAAAAGTGCTATACCCATTATTATTTCTAACATTATGTTTCTCATCATTACCAGCCTATGCATTAGTTCTAAAATGAGCCCTGAATTCTTTCCATCATGTTCAGGCATTGAAATCATTCTGTAAATGCCTCAGCAAATAGGACACAAGCTTCTCTGGGAACCTGTACATTTTATGTAAGATGAGTATGTGATCATTTTGAACTCAGAGGCTATTTTTGTGATGTGGGGGAGAGAGGCAGTTAGAGCTGAGAGCCTGGATGATTTCAGAGGCGTGCTGAGCTTTACCAGGGGAGGTGAACTTTTCCCCTCTCTGGAGCTTGAGACTTTCAGTGCAATTGCTGCTATATTTTCTGATGAAGCCAGCTTTGGGAAAATGTTTTTTATTATCCATTGAAGGAAGAGACACACAGATGATACCTACACACAAGAACATGTTCTTTTCCTGAAGAATTTGTACTGATCAGAGTGGGAAGCACAGTCTTGAACACAGTATTATTATTCAATCTGTTGACATGAAACCTGCTCTTTCAGAATCAGCAGCACCTTCACAAATCTTGTAATAGGCAGCTGCTGCTTAAAATAATGCAACACAGACCAGCAAACCAGTTGAAGGCAAGAACTGTAGATTGCCTATACATTCATGCTTTTTTTTAAAAATTACAAATTGATTACACCCCTCCCTGAGAAATATTTCTACCTATGGCAATACACTCTTCATCTATATCTAGGCATAAGCTTCCAAGTCAAATAAGCTAATAAGTGCACACACATTTATGTTTCTCTTGGTAATCATGACCTTTCCCTAGTATTCTGCAGGCAAATGCTCTAGCTGTCAGTGATATAATACAGATGCAAGCTTCTCTGTCAAATAAAGCTGTGCAGTAGACATGCAATTTCATTGCTCTTGAAATAAAATCAACATGGAAATATTGTTATTTCTACAGTAACTTTAATTAGCAGAAAAATTACAACTGACTATAATCCCTAAGCAACTACATGGCATGCATTTTGGACATGCTTCTGTAGTAAATTGACTACTACAATCAATATGGTCTGCATCATCTACATAAAAACACTTCTTTCTATCCATTCTTTCAAAAAGGCACAGCATCTCTTCTTGCAGGCCAAGAAATCCTTTGGCAAATACACAAACAAAGAAATATAACAGCAGAGGCTCATAACAAATATCTGAACAATTTCAGTCAGTGATGTTTTTGATGGCATCTGTCACCTCATTTTAGATTTCATTAAGTGATATGTATCACTGGCAAAATGAAATTTAAAGTTATCCATTCCAAGAGCACTTCTCTGCTTATTACACTTGTTAGGAGATGAGAAAGTTTTTAGCAGCTCACTTCATAGATGCAGGGGATTTCTAAGGCTCGAAAGGGCTGCCAGTTGAGCCTGACCTCTTGTCTGTCTCCAGATTTTCAATTACTTCCCACTGAGTTGGAGTCCAACAGCTTTTCTTTTAAACTAAAATTTAGCTTGCAGAAAAGCAAATTCAGACTTGAAGGGGGGACATTAGGAGGAAATTATGGAAAATCCATCCTTTCCAATTTTTTTGCTTCCAGTGGTTAATTGTTCTCACTGCTAAGATTCTGTGCTTTATTTCCAGTGTGAATTCATTTGGCTTCATCTCCCATTCATGGTTCTCGTTATGCTTTTTTCTATGAAAAGTCCCCCTTCAGACTGTGTATTTTCTTTCATTAACATGCCTGTAAATTAGTTCTTTCTGTTCTTCTTTTAAATCAGGCTGATCTCTTTAAGTCTCCCAACTTAAGGCATTTTCCCTGGCCCTTCAATGTTTTCATGTTTCTTTGCATCCTTTTCAGTTTTACTGAAGCCTTCTAAAAAACTTGAGAAAAAGAATGTTGATGATACACAGTATTGTGGTTTTGGTGCCCACACAGTGTCAGACTTCAGTTGGTTTTGCACACTATCAATTCCTCTTCAATATTGCACAGGGAATTTTTGGTAAGGTATTTCTTTATTGGGACCTATTCTGAGTTACCCATACCAGACTAGGATACCTCCTCTCTGCAAATATTTGGTCTCCATTCCTTGTTCAGCAGTGTGCAGTGTACAGTGTATTAAAGGATGTTTAGATACAATGAGCACAGTCTCAGTCTTGCATAACTTTCAGCCCACACAATTATTTACCTTTCTGTTACCAAATATCTTATTAGCAATGATTTTATGCTTCCAGATCACCAGTGGAGATATCAAACAGTGCCAGACTCAGCACTTGGCCTGACAGAGCTTTAATAAAGCCAGCCTGATTTGATAATGGATGTCACTATGATATGTTGGTTCCTCATCAGCTCAGTGTTCGCTTTATTGATATTTTCTAACACTACCATCAGAGCACTGTGTAATACTAGATCTAATAACTTGCCAAAGTTGAAGTGTATTATTTATAACGATTGCCTTCACAGGCAAGATGTGACGAAAAATAAAGTGGGGTTGTTGGAAAAGAACTGCTCTTTACTCACATATAGTTGTGAACTTGCTAAATAAACCTTGATCAGATCTAGAAAATTAAAATGTAACATTGCCTCACTCTGTAGAGAGAATAACTGCTCAGTGTGTGTCTTGGTGGGGTGGTCCCAGCCGTGAGATCACCGCCACCAGCAGCTCCCAGAACCTACTGAGGCTCAGCTTCACCCTCTACAGCCCATCCCAGAGCAGCTGCACCCACCATCGTGCTCCAGCTGCTTGTCTCACTCCAGCAAATACGATGCCACTGTGCAGGAGGCTTCTATTTACATTCTCTTCAGTTAGGAAGAGGACACAAAATAAGGATTTAGGCCAGTCTTGTGTTGTCCTCGGAGTGCCTGTTTAGCCCCAGGATGGTACTTTCTCATCTGTGGTTGCCTTTTGTGAAAGTCCATATGAGTCTCTCCTGTGAAATGCCCTCTGCTTCCCTAAGAGCCAGAGAGACTTAGGCAGGTTGTGGTAGCCCTCCATGTGACCTTCTTCAGTCCTCTACAATCACAGAATCACAGAATAGTTTGGGTTGGAAGGGACCTATGGTAGGTGTTGGAAGGATCTCTGGAGATCATCTAGTCCAACCTCCCTTCTAAAACATATTTACCCAAAGCAGGCTGCACTGGATTGCCNAAGCAGGTTCACCTAGAACAGGTTGCATGGGATCATGTCCAGGCAGGTTTGAATATCTCCAGAGGAGACTCCACAACCTAGCTCGGCAGCCTGTTACCCAGGTTTTCTGTCACCCCCGCAGTAACGACGTTTTTCCTCATATTCAGATGGAACTTCCTATGTTTCAGGTTGTGCCCGTTGCCCTTATCCTGTCACTGGGCAGCACTAGAAAGAATCTTGCCCCATTCTCTTGACACCTGCTNCAGCCTGTTCTCTGTGTTCTCTGTCACCCTTACAGTTATGATATTGTGCCTCATATTTAGATGGAACAACTGGCATTTCGTGTTGTGCCTGTTTCCTGTGCCTTATTCTGTCACCTAGGCACCACTGAAAAGATACCTCTTAATACCTGCCTTTAAGGTATTTGGATGCACTGATAAGATCCCCTCCCAGCCATCTCTTCTTCAGGCTAAACAGGCCCAGCTCCCTCAGCCATTCCTCGTAAGAGAGATGCTCCAGCTCTCTCATCATCTTCACAGCCCTCCACTGGACCTGGTCCAGTAGTTCCTTGTATTTCTTGGACTGGAGAGTTCAGAACTCGACACAGCACTCCAGATGCGGCCTCACCAGGGCTGAGTAGAAGGGCAGGATCACCTCCCTTGACCTGCTGGCCACACTCCTCCTATCACCCCAGGGCGGCCACAAGGGCACACACACTTCTGGCTCATGGATGCTTCGTTTTCCACCAGGACCCACAGGTCCTTCCCCGCAGAGCTGCTTCCAGCAGGTCAGCCCCCAGTCTGTGCTGGTGCATGGAGTTATTCCCTCCTGTTTATCCCTCCCCAGGTGCAGGACTCTGCACTTGCCTTTACTGAACTTCTCTCCAGCCTGTCCAGGTGTCACTGAACAGCAGCACAACGCTCTGGGGTATCAGCCACTCCTCCCACTATTGAACCACCAGCAAACTCGCTGAGGGTACACTCTGTCCCTTCGTCCAGGTCACTGTGAATCAGGGGAACAGACTGGGCCCAGTACTGACCCCTGGGAACACCGTGAGCTGCAGCCTCCAACGGGACTCTGCATCCGATCACAACCCTCTGAGCTCTGCTGTCCAGCCAGTGCCCAGTCACCTCACTCTGCTCATCCAACACACGCTTCCTGAGCTTGCCTACGAGGATGTTATGGGAGACAGTGCCAAAAGCCTTGATGAAGTCAAGGCAGACAACATCCACTGCTCTCCCCTCATCTACCCAGCCAGTCGTGTCATCACAGAAGGCAATCAGCTACATAAGCCAGCTTTAGGTTACCTTCAGAATGCTGGACCAGTTCTGAAAGCACCAGTGGAATTTGCTGTGTAGCATTTGGCTGGCAAGCACAACAAACTTTTGAGTGGCCAAAAAATATTTGCATGTGGGTTGTAAACCATGTGAAGACCCTTTTCTTAACTTTGAATTTTGTCCCTCAAATTTGATGATTTCTCCTTGATGGTAGGGCTCTGCTCTTTTCCTTTGTAACTGAAGAAGTTTATTACTAGTTTGTGGGTTTCTGAAGAAGTGCCACCCTTTATTGCTTATTGCAGCCATGATATTAAAAATAAAACAGCCATTTGTCATAGATCAGAAACATGCCTATGAATTAGAAACAGACAGTAAGCAATATCTGAGAAAATCTAAATCATCAAAAGCTTACTGGGTTGTAGTCTAGTTCAGTTAGGTCACAGGTAGAGCTTTTTGAAAAGGGGATCAATAAATAGGTTTGTATGAACTGTGAGTGTATTTTTAGTGAAACAAATTTTAACTCAATTTAACCATTTTCCTGTAGAATCTGCAGCCAGAGTGAGCCCTGCCATGCTGGGTTACTGTGGGAAAGGCAGTGAGAGGAAATTAAGCAGAAATGAGCAATAAACAGAAATGAAACTAACTTGATTTTTTCAAGTCCTGAGCCTGAACATGAAATGGATGGCATTAAAATATGGAAATTTTACACCATGTTCATTTATCTTTCTCTAGGAACAGTCTGGGGAATTCAAAAAATTTCCCCCTCACAGACAGTTCAAAAGTACTGTTGCTGACAGTGAATAATCAGCATTGAATGCTGTCTTCTCTAGAGGATGTGGTACCCTCGTGTTGACAATACAGGACATATATATATATATAAAAAAATCAGTATGGTACCTCTTCTGAGAGCTCAGCTCTGCGCAGAGGAACTCTGGTGCTGAGAGCTTTTCTTCAACCAGGAATGTGATGTGAGGGCTGTGGGAGAGGTTTGGAGGGGTCACGACAGGATGATGTCACTGGGTCGTAGTGGCTTATCTGCTCAAAAAAGTTGTGCGCCCATGAAGCAAAGGTTCATTTTTTCTCATCCATATGACAGCCAAGAGAATTTATCTAACAATATAATAAAAGACAGGAATAAAGGGCAGTTGGCAACCAGGCTGTGATTCTGTGAGTAAACTACATATTGCTCCATATTCTGGGTTAGCAGCAAAGTTGCTCTATGTCATGCAAAAACTCAGCAAATGAGACAGTGCTGCCAACACTGATTTTAACACAAATCTCATTAAATTTGTTTGCTGGTTTTGGGGTGTTTTTTAGAGCTGCAGAGGAAAGTATGTGAGTGAGAATCTTAGGCTTTATTTAAAAAGGAAGGACAGTAGAGGAAGGACTCAGAATATGAAGCACACACATCCTAATGCCTCAGAAAACAGAGAAATAAAGCAACAGTGAAGGCCTTGATTGATCTGTTTAAAATCTCCTACTTAAGCTAATTTAATTATTTCTGGTTTTCCAGTGTATCTCCTGAGTGTCTGACAGCTTTGGGTGATTCAAACGCTGTGGCAAGAATCCAAATGGCAAGCAACAGGGGAACATGAGTTAGTGAACTACATTGTCATGGGCATTCCAGCAGCCCAGGTAAGAGAGCAGTCTGGCTGTGTCTGCTTGCTGTTTTTAAGCCAGCATTTGTGCTTATGGACACTCAGGGAGCAGGTCCATGCCAGCTGGGTGCAGGCCAGGGTGCGGCTGCTTCAGCTGTGGCCCTGTGGAGCCAAACCCAGCTCCTCCTTGAGCTGGCCCCAGTGCACAAGTGGTGTGCGGGGGGCTCACGCAAGACCTTGGGGCTTGAAAATAGCGGGGAAAGTCTGAGAAGACAGGCTGGAGTCACACAGTCTTGCATGTAAAAGGGCAAAGACTCCTTGCCAGCTTGCCTGACTGTGAGCTGCTCCTGCAGGATGGGCTTGGGCAGAAGGCAGCAGCCCTTTCCACCAGCAACGGGCTGTGAGTGGTATGTCTGGCCTGTGGGAAACATGAGTCACTTGTCCCTAACTAGTGGCTGTGACGGATGTCCCCATGACAGCTGGTGGTGGTCCCGCCTACCTCGCAGGGACATCGTGGGATCTCTAATGCCCACCTCTATGGTTCCTGGGCTGCACAGTCCTGCAGGGGCCAGAGAGGACACTTGCCTGTGACAAGGGCAAGTAGGGCTGCTGGGTGAGTGTCCCCCTTTTCCACTCAGGAGGCACAGAGACACAGACTGTGGGATGCCTCTTCAGGCACTGAAATGTGGTGAGCGTAGGGGATGGCTACAAACAGGCCACAGCCAGTTTGGGTAAGGAAATGAACTCACTGCCAGTAATAATATCAAAAGAACAGTAGAAAAATTACAGCTGTGAGCCTGGAATACAACACAAACACAAAATAAACCATAAAAGCCCCCTGAGAGAATTGCAGAGGTGCCTCCACCCTTTTCGGTTGTCAGCAAATATCTCAATGGCAAAATGAGTGGAAGGCCTTGAAATGCACTCAAAATTCTGCATCCCTCCAGGCTCACAATGTATGCACCTCATAATTCAAGAAATGCAGGCACCAGCTGAATGGGTAGACAACATTTTTTAACCTCTTTCTATGTAGATTTTTTTTCAGTAGGAGAAAAGAGGCAATTGGACTAATGTATTAACAGGGTTCATTAATTTGTCTCCTTGAATGGCAAGATGAATGACAAACTCATGCTCAGTTATTTTCCAAGTCAAAGAATAAATTTAAAATTTTCTTCACACAAACAAAATTAATGGGGCCAAAATTTGTCAGTTGCTGCTGGCAAGTTTCTTCCAATGGAAGTAGGTGTCCTTCACATACTGAAACCCTGAGCAGAGCCAGAGCCTGTAAGCAGTGCCTTGCATTTCTAAGCCTTTTTGAGCATGGGCTATGATCATGAAATCTGTAACATAAGGACTGTGTTCTGATTCACAGCATGGGGAATAATTGGCAGCGACTGACTTGCCTGGTGAATACTACTGGTCTTCCAAGTAGACTTGCCCCAGCATTCCGAAATGAGTTCAATGTGAGCTGCTCACGCACAAAGGTTTGCATCCCTCTGGCTTTGCTAACTCAGTTGGAAGCAATTCATGATGTTAGCATTTGATGCTCAAAATTCAGGCTGCAGAGGTCTCAGGAGTTTCTTTCCTGCCTTGGAGCAAATGGTTTGTGTTGCTTCGGAGCCCAGTTACAGGAAGTGTTCTAGCACGTGCTGATCGATGGATGGGGCTGCAAGCAGGCTCCCAGGATAGAAGCGTGCAAAGTTCTTCGTTTTTCCCTGTAGCGTTTGCTGATGCTGCCCCATTCTGGTTCAAAAGCCTGCAGATATACTCACTGGCCAAATTCAGTGCTCCAGGCAACTTCCTTACCAAATTCGCCAGAAATTCATGTTCCAAAAATCTCATACTTCAGTTCTGAAAAAAAGGATGTTTATAGTCCTGATTACTGTGGAATAAAGTGAAAAATGTATAAAACATATCAGTACTGTCTTTAAGTATTTGTTTCTGACAAGTGGAGCTCATTTGATACTCTAAATGCACAGAAGGTCATGCATAATTCCTGTCTCCCAGCTCAAACAAGCTTCGAAAAAGATCTACGTGTCTTGGACTACATTTCCACTGTCTTGTAACAGCAGTCTCAGGACTCCCATCAAGAAGGGCTGTGCCAGCCACCCTTACTCCTACTCTCTTTGACATGATTGGAGGTACAACCCACACATATGCTCCAGGGGATGTTGGAATACATGTCCAAACACAGCCACATGGTGACCAGCCAACAGAAGCGACTGGCCAGTGGTCACCATCACAACCAGGTGACCCAGAATGCACGGGCTGCTGAGTCCATCACCCTTCAGAGCCATGTAGACAGGGACTGTGAGATTAAATGCCAAAATCATGGGGAAGACAGATGAGTAATTGAGCCCATACTCTACTGAGAATGGAGCAAAGCACTTAAGAAAAGCAGCAGCCAGGCAAAGCACTTAGCATGCACTTAACTTTAAGCCTATAGGCAATTCATTTTTGAGTATTCATAACTCTAAGCAATCAAAAGAAGAAAAGCTGTCCTATATTATACTGGTGAACAGATTCATATGCAGTATAGTGTTCTGAGGATGGCCATATATTTTCCTTCCTTATTTTGTAAAGTTAGACCTTCCAGAGCTTTAAAAATAACATATTAATAATTATTAGATGGATTAGTAGTTACTGAGAAGGAAAGTAAAATGATGATTGGGTCTCTATTCCTCAAAATCTACCAGGTAAACAGCCACTCTCCTTCCCCAGGGCTCCTATCAATGCTCCCCTATAACACTGCATACTACAAGGCTGTGAATATAAAATGCTGAAAGAAACTCCAGCCCTGTGCAGTGTACAATCCATCCTTGTATCTTTATGCTGTATGAGTCACAGTGCATTTAGAGATCTCCTTCCATCTAAGTGTGATCTATTTACAAGCATGCGTAGGTTTTCATAGTTTCACAATAGCTGACAGAAGAGCATAATTTATCTAAAAAATGTTCTGGCCTATTTGCTAGTCATGTGAGTACAGCTTTTTTTCTTCTTCTTCTTCTTCTTCTTCTTTTTTTTTTTTTAATTCAGTGTCTGACTCTAAATGCAAAGTAAAATTTTGATCCTGCTCTGTCTGAGGTGATTTGTTTTCAAGAAACTTTCTCCTGACAGGCCTTTGACATGGTGTTTTAACACAGAATAAATGTGAATTTCACCCTTGTATTTCTTGTAGAATCTGCTATCTCCATGTACTGTGCATATTTCAGAAGTCAAGGCTATAAAGGCAAATAAAAGCCACTGGATTGTGCCTAACACAAAGCTGGTACAGAATATAACTTTTACAAGCCTCCCAAGATTAATTTAGACTCAGAAATCTTTATTATCCTCATTTCTTTGTTGAAAGTAATAACCGAAACCACAAACTACCATCAGAAGAACCACCCAAGCAGTGAGTTGGTCCCTGGCAGATCTTTTATATTAGACAACTGGGGCTAAATTCCATTTGTGTTTCTGTGCTTGATGTTCCTATTGACTAGCTCCAGGCAGCTGCCTGCTTACTGCCTTATTTAGGTCCTATGAATCACCCTCTGAGGCTCCCCCACTGCCATAAGGAGGTAGGTGAAATTTAGTTTTTTCTACACCTACTCAAAGACAAGGCTGGTTTCAGTGCAGCTGTGCATGAGTGTGGGGCTGGGCCCACACAGCTGCTGGCTCTCTCTTCACTGACCTGGCTGCACATATCTTTCTTGCAGGTTCTCCATCTGTGTGTCATAGCAGTGATGTCGTCTTAGATTACAGCAGCAGGCAAAGACCTCTCTCTTTGTCTTTTCCTCCTGAATTGTAACACACCATATGAAGCAGTGAGCTAAATTAGAAATATGGAAATTCCAGGGGCTATGGAAATAAAAGAGATCAGTGTTGCTTTGTGAAACATTTTGAGATGTATTCTTGGAGCATCCGATATACAAGTTGGGTGCTTTTAATCGTTATCAATGACTGGTAATTCAGCAAGACAATAAATTTTAAAAATATAGCACTATGCAGAAAAGTGGAGCTCTCACTTTTGAGGGCTTTGCAGATCCCATTTACATTCACAGACAGTGTCCCTAGAATATACGCGTCCCATAGATCGTGTTAGCATTAAATAAAGAATAACAACATAAAGCCCTGCAGTGGAGCATCACCAGTCATCTCTATAGGCAGTAGTGGCCAGGCTGAATGATATGACTCAGATATAGTCACTGATTATTCGCACCAGGTACCTGGACACAGTGGGTTCTGCCTACACCTCTTTTGTGGATGTATTTCTGGGGTGTGCGAGCATGCAGTAATCATCTGTAGGCAGCTCTTCGCCCAAATACAGAAGAAGGACACAGCTTGGGTGTGTCCCTGGTCCAACAACAAGTCCAGGAGTTCCCACACAACCTGTGTAATTTTTTTATCAAAAGAAGTGATTTTTGCCCTGAGGTACATGTTCACACCTCACCCTTTGAAGTTTACTCTTGTGTATCTGATAGCAGAATTTAAATGCAGCACAGATCTACCAAATGAGAAACCATGAAGAATCCCACTCATAAGGCAGCAATCCCCAAATCCCATGAAATAGCTCAGTGAAAGCCGCTTGCAGCCAGCTATGCAGATAGTCTCTGTGGCTTCAGGCAAGTGAGAGCTGTGCAGTTCTCACCCTGTTGAAGTAAATGGAAAAAGCCTCAGTGACTAAAGTGCAGCCAAGATTTCATCCAGGAATGTAGGTGCTGCAGTGCTTTATAGCTTCCAATCCTGATAACTGAAACATGGACAACCACTTGTTCGGCCATATTTAAAAATATACTGTTGAAAGGGAACATAAAAGTGTTGCTAAGACCCTTTGGGCATCTCCTTACTTGTGCCATAAAACCAGATGCCAGAAAACAAGAGGATTTGTTTCTAAAGGTTAATGCTCTTTCCTTCATACTCAGCAATAGCACCAAGCTGCTTGGAGGAGTTGCTCCATCAAGTACTTCCACCATATTTTGCCAGGAATGGGAAGGCTGATTTCTTTGCTGCTGTTGGAAGTACCCTGTCCCTGCACATTGTTGAATCATTCTGTTGATGAGGACATATTTTCAGGGACTCTGCCTTTTGTATAGAGGTGTCTTGTGCTTTTTGGGAAGGGTCAGCTATACCACATGACCAGTATTTACAACTGGGGGGAAAGTGACCCTGAGCCTCCATTCAGATTCTTACAAAGTCCATTTCTAGCTCCTTTGCTTGTGCTCTTTATCAAGAGCACAAAACTGTTCCATATTTATTTCTCTGATATTTTCTCTACAGAAATGTATCCAAGTCAAAACTTCTCAGGCACGAGAGAGGTGAGAACGTTGCTATATCTGAATCTTGAGAAAAACTTGATAACTTACCTTAAATATTTTCCTTTGGCACACCATTTTTAAAACAGATCTAACAAGGAAAACATATGCAGACACATTTGTGATACTGGGGAGCATTTAACTTTGGAGCAATTTATTTAGGGAGGTGTTTATGTTGTTCAAGTCTCTATAGGGACATGTTCAACAAAAGGTTTGAGACGATGCAGAGATCGGCTCCTGAGATTTTGTGTGTCATGCAAGATCCAGCTGCATGGTTTAAAAGTATCCTTCTATTCTTAGACTCTACATCTGTGTCACCCTTGCCCCAGGGAGAAAAAAGGGTTGAACATGAAAAGAGTTGGCACACACACTGTGGATCAAATGGGTTGGGGCCTGAGAGAGACAGAATCCTTTACATTTATGTCTGAATTAATTTTTTAACATATTTTTCCTTGTATGTTAAGTACTTTTCTTCTCCAGCTCCTGTACTCTCATTGCACACCAAAAAGTGTTTTGCTTTCAGTTCTCCAGTTTTCATGCATGGACATGAAAATTTTTTTTCATGCATGGACATGAAAATTTTGCAATAATTTGGTAATATTTGTGTCATTCTCACTAAAAAGGTAGTTCCAGTCCAAATCTATTAATTTCCATTCCCATAGTCAAGCATGTAATTCATGCAAGTAAGACTCAGATGCAGTTCATAAGAAGTCTGTATGTACGCCAGGGAAGGGAATGGTCTCTTTTAGGTGGCCTTTTTAGTTTGGAATAGATTCCTCATTTTAGTACTGCGAGTCACTTAAACATGTGAGTTTCGTTGTGTCACTAGAGGTGATCCAAAACAAGAAAATCTGACCTGAGAAAAAATTGTAAAATATTGTCTAGGAAAAAATTGGCCCGAAAACATTTTTCCTGCCTTTCCTACTTATATTCAGGAGCTGCAACAGTCCCACCCTCCTATCTTCCTGTGTAGACAGAATCACTGGGGCTTGTCTCGGTCCTCCCAGGTCTTGGCTGTGCAGCTGGGAACCGGGCAGCTCCACCTGAGGCGCTGTGGGATACCAGCATCCTTGCTTGGACAAAGGGAGCCAAGACCTGCTCCACGCCAAAATTTGCAAGCTTCTCACATTTTGCAGTCACTGGGTCTCTAGGCTCAGGGCGTGCTGCCTGGCATCCCCCTCAGTCCCGCAGGCCGGGGCTGGCTGCCAGCGTCGCTCACTGCACAACGACCCTGCCTCCAAGCAGAAGTCCCAGCTGCCAAGAGCCCGTGGCAGACCCGGCTGTCTGGGCTGGCCCAGCATCACAGACCCAGAGAGAGGGGCCCTGCTTGTGCGTATCCTGCCCAGAATCCAGGCAGGGGTTTGCTTATTTAATTTGGTGAAAGCTTGAACAAACAAGAGATTTTGCAAACAGAAACTTTGCAGGAGTAGAAACAAAAGATTTTCCCATGAAGTGTAGTTCTGTCAGGAATATTCCTTGCCATATTTTCTATGACTATGGTAGCCTCTAGAGCCAGCAAGATGTTTCTTTTCAAAGAATGCACATAAAATCTAGGATATGAAGGAATGAGCCCTCCTCACTGGTGTTTCCTATTAGCCACTACAGCAATCTGTACTACCATTCTCACCTTCCACAGATTTTTGAGAAATAAACTAATACCATCATGATGGAGCCTGACCAGTCCAGACCAGATGCCCCTAAGAGCAAGGAGATGGTCTAAGGATTCTTTCTGATCCTCAAAGGTTTGTAATGCAAACTTTTAGTAATTGTGCTGATCTTCAAAGAAGGGATGTGAAAATTCATGATGGGGATGTCAAGTCACAAGAGTTGATATTTAAAAAAATATATCATTTGCCAGGACTGCCAGCTGCTGGCCAGACCCTGAATTAGCTGCCTTCCTCAAACAGAGATGTCCCCCATCTGCTGAATAAAACGCTCCTTTTGTGCACATTTTCACAGCTGAGGTTTGAACTAAAAGCCTTGTGGTCTGCAGACATCAGTTTCACAAAGACAGCCAAAAAGTTTCTTGCTCTGGACTAGACAGGCAGGAAACTAAAACCTTTCTCAGCTGGAAGCATTCTTTGCCTATCTCACAACATCCCTTCCAATCATATAAAAATCTTTGAAGGAGAACATCTCCCTGCAATCCTTCACAGAGTGAATCCATTCAGGCAAGGCATATTTTGGGGAAGGTGCCAGATTTGCTTGGTGGTCCTGGCTTTTGGCATCCACCATGACTCAGTAGGGAAGAGAGAATAAATAAAATACTATTAAGAGGTACAACAATGTTACCAAATGAGATTGTGCCTTTCGCAATTAGAGTTGTTTTTTCTATCTCCATATGTTGCATATTACAGAGCCCTTTTGTTGGTAAACATATCCATGGCTCCCTGCAGGAGTGCCAGGGCCATTCACCAGCAACTTGGAGACTGAAATTGTGCATGATGTCTGACAAACCATGCGAAGATGGTCTTGTTTCCATGTGTACTCTACTATAACACAGAGAGGCTCTGAGAAGCTGGAAGGTGTGGCAGTTGTCATAATGCTTCTTCCACAGGTAACTCTCCCTAAGACAAACGAGGAAGGCTGGGAATAGTCTTAGTGATTTTTGTTTCTTTGTATAGCAGATCCACAGTAATAATAAAGCAACTAAAAGAATTCCAAACGCCCCTGAGCTCTGAGCCCTTACCAAGGCCTATGGCAGCAGTACATTCGTGAGTCAGGCAATGTTTGTAGTTGACAGATGAAGAAGCAAAGTGATTTTTCCCAGCACTTAGACACAGGAGCTGGTAACAGGGACTTAACTCACTGTGCATCAGCTGAGCTGTGTCTGTGTTTCCACGTTTCTGCTCTCAGCCCACAGCAGATCAATCCAGCTTAACTGTCTTACTCTATGGACCGAGTTGTTACCTGGCCTTCAGTGGCAGACTGAGAGGTTATAAACACATGTACAGACAGTTAGTGGGGCTTAGTCATTCCATGATCATCTGCATATGATGGTAACTCACTTTTGTGCTAAGCTTTGAAATTACCTGGCACTTTGTTGGCAGACCATGCAATAAATTCCCAAATCCTGGTCCTTGGAGCTGTGCTTTAAGCACTGGCCTGTCAGTTCATTTAATGCTGCAGCAAACCAGGCACAACTTTGTAAAAAAGCTTGAGCATGAACCACAGGAGACTGAATTTTCTAGTGTAGGTACAGTATGGGCTTTGAAATAGGATCTGTTTCTGACTCCAGCTGTTTCTTCATTAGCCTTTCCAGGCTGAGTAAAAGCTGATGGGCACCAGAAAATTTCTTTGTCATCTATTTCTCCATTAATTGCTCCGCATGTGTGTGGTTCAAGAGTGATGCAAATCATCATCTCCCTCACTCTATTTATCTGTTTCTTCAACAGGCTCTCATGGTAACCAACAACTACTGTATTTAAAGAATGCACTGTACCACACCTACTCAGTACAGCACTTTGCAATGGAATAGTGAGAGAAAGAGGGAAAGAAAGAGGGAAAGAAAGAGACAGAAAAAGAGAAAGACAAAAACAGTGAGAAAGAGATGAAGGTAAAAAAAAAAAGATAGACCCTCATGTCCTTTATCAGAAAAAAGGAAAGATTAGATTTATTTCTGGAGTGACTATGAATACCAGATCCGCTAACTGCAGTTTAGGAGGTCTTTCTATATGGTCTACCCAGTCCCAGTTATTTTAATTCTGTGTTGCCAGCTGGCCTCTGCAGAAACCTATTCAGGGTTCAATTCTAAACAGTAATGTTTGGGAAAAGCACAATCTAAAACAGACAGATCTGTATGTGTTTAGGTTTTGCTTTCTTTCCACTTTTAAATATTAAAAATTGACTCCAGCTGTGGGGTAAAGTAACGCCCAACCTATAAAGACACCGACAAATAAATCACAATGCAATTTGCTGTGCATTTTCTGAGGTCTAAACACCAGCTCTTGAAAGGAATTTTCCATGATTACGTCTTGGGAAGATAGCTTAACTACCAGCAACTTGTTTGACTTTTGTATTTCTTAAAAGTCATCCCATTCCAGCAGGGCCAAACCCTGCCATTACTTCTCTGTCACATATCTCAGGAGTTAACTGAGCTATCTGATGCTACTTAGGACACATGCAAAGCTTCACTCTTCCTATCTAGCATGCTGTTAAGCAGAATAGTTACCTTGTGTGTCTATATTCCTCTTTTTACAAAGGTAAATCACTGATCCCCTCGGCTGATTAATTCTGTTTGTGTCCCCATCTTTGCTGTGGCAAGTTTAGGCAGACTTGCCTGAAGCTAAAGCTTTTATTACTGTTCGTCTCAAAGTCACTGAAGAGCAGAAGGTTTCCCACTTCATCAGGGCGCTGCCCAGAAAAGTCAAGTTTAGCTCCTGAATTCTGATCCAGCTCACCCTGGTTCATTTTGTGGCTCACAGCAATCACTCCTGCCTGTCCTACATTTCCTCCTCAAAAATGCATAAATATTTAGTGTTTGAGAAAGGAAGAAGACGGAAATTCCATCCTAGAGGCACCGCACTTCTCTTTTTCAGGGAGCAGCCATTAATCCACAGAGTCCTGTTAATCTACACAGTCAGGGTAATAATCTAGAAATAGCTCTGATGTTGATATCATGTTTTTAAATTTATAAATTAACTTAAAATTGAAAAAAGCTGTCTTTGAACCAAAACCCCTTGAACTATCCTATTTCAATTATTTACAAAACATTAAAAAAATAAAGTTTCTGGCCATTGCCCCATTCCTGCCAAAAGTTAGCAATGTAAATTTTTTGTGGGGAAAAATAATTAAAGTAAAAATTCCTGACCAGTTCTGCTCTGCATGGCATTTCACTGGTGCTTACTCCGGATCTGCAAGTTGGTCTCTCCTTGAGAGCCAGCCTGTGGAATTCCTGCCCCACCAGGGAGGGGATTTAAGAGGTTCCTGCTGTTCTCTGCCTCCAGCTACGCTACCGCTGCCTCTATGGCACTGGCTCAGTGTTTTGTGTAGTTTTGTTCTGGACCAGTTCAGCAAAAAATAAAAAGAAAAACCTCTGCTAAAATATGTTTTTGTTTCTACTGGATCAGTTCCCTGATTCAGCCAAAGCTTTACATTGTCCTGACAAGGGCAATGGGGAAGAAATTGCTGGTGGAGATACTTGGAGCCTCTTGCACATCAGCCTGGTCACTGGAGGAACCCTGAAGTGCAACTTTACTTTTTAAACACATTATTGGGCCCACAAACTGGTTTTCTCCCAACACCTTTGCCATCCCTGTTCAAACACCTACACATAGATGCACTCCTGAGCAGTGTAAGACCGTTCTTCAGAGCACCATCCTCCCCCCATTCAGCTGGATTTTTTTATTGAGGTTACTGTATTACTCGTTACCCTCAGGAGGAGTGGTAAGACCTCTTCTTCATCTGGAAATCCAAAAAGGAGAAACAAGGGCATGTTCTTAAGCTGAACAGAAACTGCACCCATAAGAATAAGGTAACTGTGAGAAAGACTTGAAGGGCCCAAAGCCGTTGCCAACAGCAAGAGTTGCAAAAATATCCAACCAAACCAAAAAGGTTTCAGTGAAGGCAGCTGATGTAGAAGATGAAGAAATACTACCAAAAAGACTGGAAAATGCGAAGTTTTAAAAGGATGCACAGTGCATGTAATAGTAACAAGGGAACAGTGTGTTAGAACAAAGCAGGGGAGATATATATGACGTTTATTGTGATAAGTTAGATATTTCATGCAGGACAGTTTAATAGAACTTGAGAGACAAAAAAAATTATCAAAAACAATCTCTAACTAGAAGGAATTGACTCCAAATTGTAACAATATCACAGAACTAAGAGAGATAAAAATACATGCCCTTAAAAAGGGTGAGAGGTGGAGAGAGAGTCTGGAAATTTACAATTTAGAGAGCTTTGCAATGATTTAAAGTTATTCAAATAAATGCACATATTTAGGAGCACCTAGAGAAAAAATATATGAAACAGGAGCAGGGAATTGTCAAGAACACATCATGTTAAAATAATGTACTTTCCCGCTTTGAAAAGAAATTTACATCATGGAAAAGCGGAAGTAGATATGATGTGTCTCAACTTTAGTAATATTTTTCACATTTTTCTGATGTTCTCATGCAGAAACTTAGCTGTCAGGCCTAGCTGAAACTGCTATGGAAAGGATGCACAAATACTTGGAAAATGTAATTAAAAAGGTACTCAGAAAGTAGTTCTCAAGAGTTTCCTGACAAAGAGGAATAGTTGCATATGTGAGGTTTCATAGAAGTCTGTCCTAAGCTTGGTACCATCCTGCATTTTCATAAATGACTTGAATGATGGAAGACCAAACATACTTGTGAAATCCACACATGACCACCACATTGGCAGGCTTTTGGGGGGGCCAGGAGAGGAATTTAAAATTATATTGATAAATTTAAGAAATGATCTGAAAGCAATTCGGTGAAATTCAATAAGGGCAAGCACAAAGTCCTAGACTCAGGATGGGAAAAATCTACCACATAAAGACAAAATAAATGTAGGAATGTCTCTTCTGGAAATAAGGCAATTTTTGAAGCAGAAAGGAATCAAAATTGCAGTTCAATTTTTGTGAATCCTGTGGGCATTGAGAGTAACAGGTAATAAATGGGCACTTCTCTAAGACTTAAGCCTTAACTTTTCACCTCCATGAAAGATCACAGAAGTTCTCACATTTCCATTTCCTAAAAGACTGGAAAGGGGCAGTACTCTGGCTTTGTTCTTCCCTGATGCTGAGATTCTTCCTTACTGTTCTACTGCTATAAGTTAAGGTGCATTTGGGAACCCTAGGAGGAAAGAATAAGGAAAAATATATGCCTTTTGTTTGCTCCATAAATAGCAGTATATCAATATCGTGATCCTCTCTATTTTCCTGGCTGATAATATCCTGCTTGTATGGAGTTAAATCAAAGCAGGCTGTTAGCGAGAAGCTAGCAGGAAATGAAACAATGTAGGGCCATAAGTAAGTATAAATATATAAGGTCCCATCATGGAGAATACCAAGAGTCCCTGAGAAAGCAATGGGAATTGATCCATGAGAAGCAGCCCTTTCTATGGCTCTGAGTGTGCATGAGGTTTGTCACTGGAGAGAGATTTCGTTTCCTGGTGGGGAGGCATGATGGCCACCACAAGAAATCTTTGTTGAACGCCAGCTTTGCAATGAGTTATTCTGCCCTCATCCCAACATAAGATCAAAAGGAGAGCAGCAGGCCAGGGGGACCCTGGTGTGGAAGGAAATTTGAGCAAGGGACTTGGAAGGAGCTGCTGCAGGACAGGCCCTCCCCGGGGAGGGAAAGGGGCCACCTGTCCTCTGCCTGTGCAGGAGGAGGAAGGAGCTGCTGCTCTCACCTCCTGCTCTGCAGCCTGGTGAGAATGAAGAGATGAAGCTTCATTTTAGTGGTGTTAATGATCTTGACTCCTTCAGACTTGTTTATAGTGTCAGCATTTTATATATCCTTACACAGATCAAGGCGAACTCGGCTTTTAGAGCAACAGGAGGGAGACACGGGAGGCTTTTTCTGCAGAGCAAGATGTGCTGCCTGCAGCTTCCTCCGCTCCCCGGGGAGTGGGTGTCCTCTGCCTCCCTCACTTTGTGTGGTGGGGCTCTGCATCTGCTATAGTTTAAAAAAAACCCAAAACATTCTAGTGGATATGAAGGGCGTAGGCATTTCAGAGACCTTGGGAGTTAAGTGGGTGTAGGAGATAGCGTGTATGTCCTACACAGACCGGCAGAGAGAAAGGGAGAGACGGTGCAGTGCTGGAAAAACTGAGCAAGTGACAAATGTTCTCTCTCTTAGTAAATGAGTAAGCAATAAAAGAAAATAAATACAAATTCACTGTTTTAACTCAGAGGCAGCTTTTTCTGTCTTCGGTGTGCATGCTTGTTCCTGGGCACTGCAACCTCCAGCATCATGCAGTTTTAATGATGTCTCCACAGGCACACAGATGAATTTTGGGGAGATCAGCGGGACACATGTGTTGCTACTGTCTCCTTTGCAACCTATAAGAAATTGGTGGCAATTCTGAAAACAAGCTAAAGATCTCAATATTAATATGCCACTTAGAGCCACTCAGCAAATAACACCCACTTTTCCAAGGATGGCACTTGATTAAAATAAAAGCTTCCCTCAAACCCCCAAAGAATCTCTGTATTAAATCCAACTATATTTCAAGCAGTGGCACTTTTTTTTTTCCTTGTCATTATGCTTTAATGACAAAATAGAGACATTATTTTACCTTCTGTTAATTTCTCTGGGTTTGATTACATTATTGGTACCATAAAGACTATCAACTTCTAGAGCAGGTTCATGTCAATATGACAGGCTGATACAAATGAATTGTGACTGTGTGGTCAGATGTGATGGTGTTAAACCAGTATTTGCTGCCTGAAGAGAGGCTCTATTTGCAGAGGAAAATCTTTCCTGTGCAGAGGTGTTTAAATCTAATTCAAGCACTCAAGATTTTGCAGATGGGTGATTTTCACTCTGTCTGTATTTACCTTCTCTCCTGCTGATACCAGCTGGAGAGAGATCATTGTCAGCACTGAAGTATCAAAGTGGATTGGAGAGGGAAACGTCACCTGAGGCTGTCGAACCCACAGCCCTGCACAGCAGCATTGCAGGTAACGGGGACACCTGCACCTGGGCTTTCCTCACTGCCAGCAAACATTGCAGGGGGTGAGCTGAGGGCATCAGGCAAGGCCCACAAGGCTGTACCAATGCTTGTAGCCTGGCAAAGAGGCACTGAATTCATATAACATGTAAAGGGAATACATTTTCTTTGCAGTTTTGGGTAGGACAGCACTGAAATACAACCACCAGCCTTTCCTATAGCACCCCTTTCTGGGTCCAGGTTTTCTGTGTTTCTACCGTAAACACAAACATATTGCCCCTCCTAGCTGCAAAGTGTGAGAAATCCAAACTTAGGAGTCAAGTGGTATCAAATGCTACGGAATTTATGCTTCCTAAATTCTTCCGCCTAAATTCTTCAGAAATCATGGTTGTATTCCAAGACCATGCTGTCTCTAGAGGTATGAGACTTAAGGCTATGGTGCCTTTGCTTGCCAACTCTAAAAGAAAAAGGAAGGATAAATTAATCTCTTATGTGCTGAGAATGTATTCAGTGAGCCACCTTGGTCATAAGGGGTTTATGAAAAGGCTCAGTTCTATAAATATTTACTGCTATATTACTGTGACGTTGTTCTGACACAAAATGTGGGCTTCCTATCAATTACCTAAGAGAGAGAAAAACATCCTAAACTTGGATCTTAACTCTAGATTCTCCTTTTTCTTTTGAGGAGTAAGTAATTGCAACAGCTTTGGCTTTTATTTGTTCAGGTCTAAATCGGTTGTAGCCAATTAAATTTTATGTAAGGGAAAAAATCACAAATGAGACCAAGCAGATCAGATAATCCCTTGGTCTCTCTGTGGACAGGGTGAGGTCCGTTCTTGCTTTAACCTTGCACCACACCAATTGCAAAATATTATTGTTATTGCCACAATATCTTTTTCCTCCTGCAGAATGCACCCACATGGCAAGATGCTCAGCACATCTAGGTAATTTTCAATGTTCCTTCCATGCTCCCCTATTTCTGCTTCTCTGTCCCTCACCACTCTGTCCTGAGATGACTTTTTGTCACATGTAAATGTTCAGTTGTACGTAAAGCTGAGGCCTTGTGGTTTCAAAGTATCTGCTTTTGCCTGTGGGAAATCATTAGGCACCACTGGTCAGCTAAAGACTTGGGGGAATGTCAGTATTTGTTGGTGTACACCTTATAAATCATAAAGTAACTCAGAGCTGCAAGACTGTGTGAGTGCCTACACTACATAGGTGAAGGTTGCTGCTAAGATCCCTGCTCTCCCTTGCTTTGCTTACCCTTAAAGGTATTTAGTGTGTTTCCCATCCTCTGCACAGACAGACCTCCTATTTAGGATCAGCTGTGTTGATGGAAAAGCTGCAGCACCTGTCCATGTTCTTCATCCCTGTGGCTTGCTCTTGGGGATGCAGGTGAACGTGCTTTGGAGCCTGACCCAAAGATTGGCTCAGGCCAGCAATTTTAACTGCCTTAAGTCATACAGTAGGATTTGGGCTTGCCTGCTTGGAGGGACAGGGATGCTTATATCCCCTTGGGTGCTTACAGAGGGGAGGACAGCAATCACAGCTGCACCCAGAGAGGCAGGCTGCAGTGGCTTAATGGAATCCATTTAAAGCTGCCATAATTAATGCAGATGCAGAACAGATGTGAAGTCTCACCTGGCTTTTTACAGTTGCATCAAACTGAATTTGAAGCACATGAGAAAAGAGCTTGCACCTTCCTTGCTCTGGCATCTTTGGACACCCTTGCAATACTTGCAACTGAGCCCAACATGAGTGTTGTTTGTTGGTCTTGAAAGTGGAAAGAGATATTAGTGGGATAGTTTTCACTGGGAAATTACACCATGTTAGAACATGTTGCTCGAGACTCCTGGTGACTTCTACCACAGTGTAACTTCCTGCCATAAACAAGGCCTGTGAGACAGCTGTGGGGAGGCCAAGCGTCATCGAGCTGGGCTGGTCCTGCTCTCATTTGGAGCTCCTTGGGCAGAGGGTGACTCAGCTGCCACAGGCACTGCAGGCAGGACAGGGCTGAGCCCCAGCCCTCAGCGTCATTCCAATGACACGGTGCAGGCATGCTCTGCTTGCTGGCTGTAAGTGCCAACAAGCTTTTTGTTTGGTTGGTTGTTTTGGTTTTGATTTTAACAGCCTGTAAAGGAGATAATGCTTTCTTTTTTAACAGTCTCAAAACCAGCAAAATCTCCCCTCTTCTAAAAACTTTGCCTATGAAACCTTTAGTAAATTCCAAGTTTTTATCTATGATTATTCTCCACTGGATAAATAGGAAGGATAAACTGAGGGTAAGAGTTTAGGTCTTGTAGGGCTACAATACTTGAGCCATTCCTTTGAGAGTTTTCTCTACTTAATTTAAAAACACCTCGCTTTCAATTCTCTTGTGGTGAGTATCACACACAATTTCACTGAGAAGCAGCTCACAGTGAACCACTTCAAAGACAACACTACATTTGCAAAGGAAGGAATTTCTCTCTGACAGTTCAGCAGCATCAGCATGTGCTGGAAAATAAGCATGCATCACAAGACAGTGTGCTACACATGGGGAATCCTAAACAAAAAACGGCTTACAATGAGACTGCACACAGAGAGCCCACATGATTCTGAAGCAGCTGCTTTCAATGCCTTGGAGCTTTGAATTAAACCGCTCAGAGCAAAGAGAAGTTGCTCTTGGGCTTCATGTGAAAATCATTATTAGGGAAAAGAATTATCATTTTGCCGTATTTGTATAGTGGAGTCTTAATCGGTGTTGCCAGAGTGTAAATTTTTTTAACAATAACAAACACCAAGTGCCCCTTTCTTTCTTGAAAATATGGGGATTACAGCTTCAGACAGCATAAAATAGATCAACTGGCAGTGAACTAATTTATTGCAAAAGCTTGATACTTGCAACGTGCTATTTAAAACCACTGACACAGGGGACACTTGCAACCCATACGTGAGTCTGATGGGTGACATACAAAAGCTAAAATGCCTGGCAAATATGTTTTCCTTTGGCATTTTTCAAATTAGATATTTACTTTTCTTCATGATTCTTTCTCTTTTTTATGGGAAGATGTTCTTTCCCGACCAGTTTTTAAATGTTCATTTGGAAACCTGAGACTGAGTTCTGCTTTTTATTTGGTTTAAATTTAAAAACAAACAAAAAAGCATGATTGCAAAAAAAAAAAAAAAATCCATTTTACTAGCAGCTTTACCAATGCTATGACTGCAAATGGTAGGAAATCCACATCTGGGGATATGCAAGACAAAAATAGCTCAAGGTTATTTTAGACCACTTAGGCCTGAAGGTGTGTGCAGTGCTACAAACCCAATGAGATCACACCCAGCAGCCTGTGCCCCGACCTCCATCCTTGCACCCTGCAGCTCTGCAGCACAGCAGGCAGCCTCCCCAGCAGGCTGCAGCAGAACCTGCCGTGCAGCAATCCCAGCTGAAAGGCAGTGTGTCCCAAATCCCTTTCCCTCTTGCCACCAGGGATGTACATCCATATTTGGACTAGGAAGGGCTTGTGACACTGATTGGTGCATGCCTGGCCATTGGTTCTTCTTGTCTAACCGTGCAATACTCTTCACTAGCAATTCGAATAGTTTTTTTTCTTCTTCTCTTCAGTAGTCTTTGTCTACACTTGGATTTTCAAAATTAGCAACCTCAGGAGCTACATAGGCTAAAAAACTGCTATCTCAGAAGGATGGGATTACATATAATGCTCTAATAGATAAAGGATGGCTCAGAAGCCATGTTCAGGCTTAAGGGCATAATCTCTACTTTGCCATTCCCATATCCCAGGACAGAGGGGAAAAGGGGGATGTATACATACAAAAGATTCATCCTGACAGCATAAAATTAGAAAAGACAAGGGGCTGAGACAAGACTTTACAGAAATGACAAACACAGCTTGTATCCAATGTAAAAAGTTAAGGAAAACCTGTTATACTCTGCAAACTCCAAAATACTATTTCTCAGACAATTAAAATCACCCTCTAGGAAAAGAGAAAAAAAATAAAACCTCTTCAAAATGTCAGAGACATAAACTCCCCCCCACTTACAGTTTCTGTGCGGATTTGAGCTATTTATAAAGCCAATCTACACGGTTTCTGTTATACATTGCTGCTACGCATGTCCTGAGCTAGCAAACTAGTGGATACAAACATGATCTATATAACCATGGCAATAAGTGAAGATATCTGTGCACACTCCATGTTGCGCTTATTAAAATAACAGAAATTGCTGCATTTGATTTATAAAGAAATGAGTAGGTTTCTGCATGAAACTCTACTAATAGTTGAAAAAGCCTGTTCTACTATGGACTGAAAATGGTCTCTCTCCACCCACACACGCATCTGGGATTTGATCACCAACCTTTAGGAGAAACCCACAAAACCTATTCCACTTAGCAGTGTATATTACAGGGCAAAGGAAAACCTTGCAGGCTCAAGATTTGGGTGGAATCCATTTATCCCACATGTGCAAAGACTGGATGAGGAATTGGAGGATCTGCAACACCAGAACCTCTCCATGTGCTACACACATAAGCCACTCTTGATTGAAATCCTGTAAACCTTTTCCTTATATAATATGTTTCCTTGTCTGGTATAGCTTGATTTCAATTTCAACTGCTCTTTTTTTCCTTTCCATCATGTTCAAAACTATCATAAACAGTCTGTAAACTCTGCATCATGCAAGGCTTCCTAATAATAAAAAAGGTCTTTTCAAAAGAAAGATCAGTTCATCATGTCTAAGTTGAAAAAGGGACAGTGTCGTGCAGCGGGAGGTTAAAAAATAATCCATTAATCTTAAAATTATTCTAATATGGTAAAAATATAATAAATACAGAAAGGAATGTTCTGCAGACTCTATATGAAGAACCAAGTTTCTGGCAAGAAAATAAATACTTACTCCAAAGAAAGTTAAAACTCATGAAACATCCCTGATGGAGGTATTTTCTGTATATATTATTCCTAAGAACTTGAATACAAATTCTAACAAAACTGTCTATGTCTAAAAAATAATCCAAATCACAGGCAAAAGTATTTTTCTCCACTAACAAAGTAAGGTTCCTCTTCAATGAAGTACTTAAAATCCATCATTTGCCTGAAGAAAATGTAATACACCCGCAGGACATACCCTTGCAAAATCCTGTTTACTTACATGGCAATAGTATTCCTCACCAAAGAAAACATCTGCACTTCTGCAGCAAATGCTTCAGGGATCTCTACTTGCTCTTTCAGGAAACATCTGTGTCAATATACCTCAGTGAAGATGTTCCCTGCAAAAGAATTCTATCACCATGTTCTTGATTTATTATTATTTACTGTTTTTCTGTCCAAGTAATTCCAAATTTTATCCCCATCTCTGAAGATCTGTATGTCCTTTGCTTGCTTGGATGGTTTTACAAGGATGAAAGAAGCATTTCCAAAACACTGCAGTGAGTATTGCTGTAGTTATAGCAAAAAAAATGGGACTTTGATCTTTGGTATTTATAAAAGCTAGTTTGTAATCAGGGTATCTTATCTTTTCTTAGAACACAAAATGGTACATTAATGAAAACAGAACTCCTAGGGAAATAAATCTATTGAATCTTAATTTAAAATGCAAAGGCACGTAGAGATTTTGTCCTTCGTAATGTGAAGAAAGCTTGTTTCCAATTCTTCAAATATTTTAACACGAAATATTGTGTATATACAAGCTTTGTGGTATCAATTGACTGGTTATTAAACGTATTTGAGCTCTTCCTCTGCTCCCAGCACACTTACACACTCACAGACATATGTGATATTCATGTTAACAATTTATTTCTTGGAGGGAAGAAACCAGTGTGTTCCCAGTCCAGTTATCCTGGAGGTTGCCTCAGGTTATTTTACTTTTTATGTTTAATATTGCAGGGATTTTATGGATTTACCAAAATACCATAATTTTTATTTTTAAATCACTATTTTTTGGAAACAGATTCAATCCAGATCGGACCTTATCATACTCTGTTTCAGTTCACTGCCACCATATGTAAGTGTTGTGAAGGCTGTAATACATAAAGTATCTGGCTCCAGGGCTGGTTTCAGTGTGGTTTTGGAATACAGATTTTATAATATGCAGTTTCCTTCCTCTGAAGTCAGTGGGCTATTCAGCGGAATAAGGTTTCTGAGGCACAGGTCAGCTCCTTAAAGGCACATGGGCGCCCAAATCCTGTTTAAGGATATTCCACTGATTTGAAACAAAGTGCCTGCCTCATTCCCTCCAAAGAGGGGGAATTTCCTAAACCATAGATAGAGCCAGGTTAAACAGGCACTCAGGCACTTCCCAGGCAATCTCTTGACTACTTGTCCCCTACCCTTACTGCTAGGCGACTTACATAAGATATTGGCAGGACATGCCCTTCTTTTGAGACTCAATTTATTCAAGCAGAACCATCCTCAGATTGATCCAACTCATGCCATGGATGAAACTGAAAGACCTGATGGACTTTTGCCCTTGGATTGCTTGAGTTTCAGTGATGTTGCTTCATACACACGTGCAGTGAGATTGCTGCACAGACCATCTGCATACACGTGCCTCTGGTGTGGACATCTGGTGCTTCTGGGAAACACCAGATTTGCTGAGCAGGAGCAAAGCAGCTGAATAGCATGCAGGCAATGGCGTTGATAGTGTCCAGAAGCACTGTGCCTTTTGTGTCTTCTCTGTGAACGTGCAATCTCTGAAGTTGCCTCAAAGCACCAGATCTGCTATGTTGGTGTGTGGTGACAACAGCACGTGCCTCCAGCAGAATTTATCTGCTGCAGCACAGTAGTCACGGCTGTGAAATCTGGAGGGGTGCCAGTACAACTTGGAGCTGTTGTACTGGACCTTCAACTAAAGCTGCTGTACACCCAGAAAGTCAGCCAAACATAGTAAAAGCCTCAAAACTAAATTAAAACTCCAAGACAGAAAAAGAGGACACGTTTTGGGAAACTCGGATGTATGGCTTTTTGACTCATAGCACCAAAGGAACATCACTTTGCTCCGTTGTCCTTTGGGTTCTGACTTTCTTATTTGGACTTTCTGATAGATCAGTGTTTTGTGACTTCTTGGGATGTGTGTGGACAATGGCAGATCTAGGTTAGAACTTACAGTGGCAGAATAATGGTTTCAGCTTTGTACATCTCCATTAGGGAAAACAGTTTTGAAGGGGCCTTGTGGCTTTAGCTGTTTTAAATGGTGCATATGACTGGAGGAAGAGGAGAACATACACACAACAGGGTGTGTATGTGTGTGCAGAATTAAAATCATCAAGCCATCAGGATGTGGACTGGGTATGTTTGGTTGTAGTACAGGTCCTGCCATAAGTCAGGTAATAAGAAGCAGGGAAGGAGCCTTGCTGCAGGTTATGTTACTCTGAAGAGCTGTGTCACTTATTTCAGCAGGAGAAAATACAACCCTCAGATACTTATATTAAAGTAGAAAACTTCATTTGAGCAGCTATTAGACTGGGTCATCCAAAGAATAGCTTTGGGCTTCTGGCATTTTCCAGACTGGGAAAGAGTATGTCAGGGAATAAAAAAATCGCATCACAGTTTTCCTGCTATTCATATTTTTTCCCTAAGTCATCACAAAACAGTCTCTGTGCCCACCTCCTTGGAGAGTTCTCATGTTCATTCATAGCCAGAGCAGATACTGCTGCAGTATTTGGGGTCGAGGTGTATCTTCCTTAACTACATATATGAAAAGCAGGGCTCTGGATCCTCAGCAAGTTCCCCTCTCTCCTCTTGTCCTGGATTCGAGGAAGATACAGGTCTTTGGATGCATGCTAGGAAACCCCATGGCAGTATAGGTTGAGGACAGGGCCAATCCAGGCCTCTCACAGACCTCTGGATGGGGAGAAGGGTTGAAGGCAAAGCAGATGGGCACATCCCAAGGATGGAAGAAGTAAGCAGATATTTGAGCAAAACCTCACAGACAATTCCTTCCAGCTAATCCCTGCCATAATTCTTCCTTCAGCAAAGCTGATCTGGTTCATCATTTCCATGAGACAGAAGGCATTTTTTTTACTGCTCACTTCTCAGAGGTCTTAGACACTTGCTTTTAATCATATAGTGTATGCTGACATCTGGTGGCATTCAGCAACAAAATCTTCATTAAACAAATATGTTTCAGTTCTAAGGAGTCGGCATCCTTGCTTTCCCTTAGCTGGGTGCAGAAAAGAATTCCTCCCAGACCGCTTCAGACTGGGGATTACTCTAACATATGTATATGGAACTGGCATGGCCCTGGAACTCTTGTGGGACTTGTCCGTGGGTACTGACCTCCAGATAAGGAAGGGACTGTCAGCCAAGGGACCATCAGCCAAGGCACCTGACTGCGTTCAAACGCAGTCACAAAATGGAGCACACGGCATCTTGTCATTCCCTCTTCTGAATACAGAGAATCAATGCACTAAAAAAAAGTGATGCAAAACTACTGTGGGTTTTAGCAGGAACAGAACCACTATAAAATTTTAGGTGGTAACACTTCTGTAATTTGTTTTATCTTTATTTCAGATTGGAGAAAAAGAAACAAAACAGCATGTACTAATTGCCAGAGAGATGTACCAAAACCTTGTTTCATGGTAAGTAGTAAGTAGCAGAGAATCAGCTGTCATGGTTAAAAGATACCCATGATGTAGCTGTCCCATTAAAAGTTGGATTAAAATCATGTTTAAATTTCATTTCCTTCAGTCCTTATCCTGCTTTTGATTAGTTTTAAGAGCAGTTGATGGTCTTGTGATTTGAAGATTTTGCATTTTAAATTTTGTGTACATGGTCTGGAATTTTATGTGAAATTGTGGGTTTGATCTTTGACCTCTGTTTACTACAGTCCTGATTTGCCACTAATTTGATAGCAAGACATAAGGGCCTTCTGTAAACAAGACACTCACTTTACATAGCTATGTTTGGCTCCTAAATGAAGAAGTATGTATGGAATATACTTTGGGTACTGTAGCCTCCTAAAGAAATAATAAAAACCACATCACTGCTTAGCTCTCCAGGTAACGTTTACATTTGGAGAAAATAAGTTGCATGCCTAATAGAGAGAGAAAATGCAGTTCTTATCCATTTTGGGTTTGTTTGCTTAAAATTATTCTTAAAACTATTTGAAAGCTGAGGCTGTCTCTTTTGAAGTCAGTGGGAACTTTGACATTGATTTTAAAAGGATCAGGATTAAGCCTAAATTGGTAGGGTCTAAAAGGCAAAAATGAAAATGTCCAAAGTCTACAAATCTCTCACTGATCTACCATAGAGGAAGGACAAAAGCCTTCTCCAAGGTCTGTAATGTACATCTTGATTCCAGGGCTTCTATTTTTTGTACATTTGTAGATGGAAATGTTTTTTGTACATTTCAAGATAGAAAGCAACTTTCCAAAGGACTGTAATTGCTAGCATATGAGGTAGTACATACTTGCACCATAGTCTTGTAAAGCTGCTGGGGGAAGGGAGATGAAAGCTGCTTGTAAAAATCAGCTGACTGTTGGTACACATCTTCCACGAATTGTCCTGCACTATCCATTACACAGTATTCCCTGCCTGCAACCTGCTCCAGGCAGATTCCCCAGGTCACAGGTAGAGCCTTACAAATAGTGAGTGACCCAGCAAAAGTCTGCTTGTAGACATTTAACTCAGAAATACGTCTGATCATCCTGCTCAAGCTTAGCACTTTTGGCACTTATCTGGCACTAGCAGCTGGTTCCTCTGAACAGCAGTGTCCTAGGTTACAATGTAAGATGCAACTAAAAGCATGTATTCTATTATCATCTTCACAAGCTGTTAAAGCAGGTGGGGCAGTGTTCGTTATCTCCTACCATGACTCATCCTTGATAACTCCCTCCGGGAGCTGTCTCTGTTTAATGGGCAATCAAGGACCTGGTGCATAACTCATAGAATTACATCAGCCCATTGTGAGATGCTCCGCCCAGGGGGGAGGAGACAAGCATTCCCACCTGGATATAATCTGGGGTTTGGAACAGGGCAAGCAGCCTTGCCTACTGGATTCCCAGAGGACAAGAGCTACCACTGGGCCTTCAGGTGAAGACCAGGCCCTTCTAGAGGATCACTGCTTTAACAAGACCACTTCATCTGGACTGCTACCACCACCCTGACTAACAGGGTGTCAGGTTGTATCCTGACTCTGTCAGTGTTCTTGTACTATTGCATTTATTTTAATTTTCCTATTAAATTATAATTCTGACTTGTGATCTCTCACTGGTTTGTTTTCAAACTAGTACAAGCAGGTAAAAGCAAGGTCTTCAACTCTCTCCTGTACCACCCAGCTGGAACCATCCATCCCAACACTGAACTTCCCATTTCCTGGGCTCTATCCTCACAGTGGAACACCTAAGTACCCTGAAGGAAGGGCTTGGCAGAGAAGGAAACCATTAGATCTTTAATTTTCTGGCTTAGGAAGTCTCAGTAACTGACCAGAGCCCAGTAGTCAAGGATAGGGACTCTTCTCAGCTGAGAGTGTGGCTTATCTATAATGGCAAAATGTAAGCTCAGAGAAGAGATGGGGAATGGGCAAGCAAACATGAAAAGCCCTCTTATTTCCTCTTCAGACACCCAAGTGCATTGAGTATCCCAAATGAGGGGGTGCCAGGTCAAGATCTTCATGGATGGCTTAGGGAAGCTAAAACAACCAGGAGTAGGAAACTGCCTTCTCTGTTGGTTTATGAGGTCCCAATGTCATACAAGCCAGAGTTCAGGGACACACAGTTCAGGCACTGTCCCGGATCATCTGGAGCTGACAAAGCATCCATTGCAGTCTTCAAATCCTTGTGACCAAACAGAGGAACACTATCTATTGTTAACAGCAACTCATGCTTGGCCGAAGAATATCAGATAGCAATGCAGCATCCAAGTGAGGGAATCCACGCAATTAACACTGAAAACAGTCTCTTGCATCTCCATTGCTCAGAAGTAACACAAGTGTTAAGAATTTGATGGGAAGCACTAGAGAAGGTGGATGTAATCTCCCAGGCTGTGAAGTCCCTTCTCTTCTACCCAAAAATGAGGCAATAGAATGAGAGGAGCCGAAGACTGCCACCTTGCAGATTACTCCGTTTAACCAGCCTTGAGATTTTTCAGCAAACCAACTCAAGCAGCATGTACTCCATCTTCACAGGTGCTACCTTCTGCTGTGTGCTGCTCCAAGGGAGTGAGGTGCTACTCACAGGGAGAAACAGTCCTGTCCTGATACTGACGTGGGTCAGCCACAACAGAGACACAAATCTGCACTTCTGTTGCCCTTGCCCAGGTATAAAAACAGACAGACCCAGCAACAGCAAATCAGGTCACCTTTCTGAAGATACTTTTCTTGAGGTATTTTTTGAGCTACTCCAGTTTTCCCACAGTACAACAAAGACAACAACCAAAAATACACAGAGAATTGTACATGGTGCATTCTGCACATATCCCGAGTGACATGACCTTGCTAATATATTGTAGTACCCACTGAAAACGCCTTATATTTCATGTTTTTGAAGTGGCTGTGGTCTGTTCTACTGGCCCAGCTGGCAGAGGACATTCCTGATTTGAAGGACCCTCAAACAGAACTCGACTTTGGGCACAAACTTTCGGCATAGCTATGTGCCTCTGAAAACTGAAAGTAATGTTCTCAGTTAAAACATCCTGCAGATCCCATCTTCTGCTTCCACTTCACAGGACATTTCCTCAGGATATTTCAGGAACCAGTCCCAAGGACCTTTATGCCAAACACCTCAGCATCCCTTTAAGCCTGAAAATAGAAACGCACAAGTATAGGGACTTTTGCACATAGTTGTTTTTCTCCTAATGGAGGGTAGTAACTGAGCAGAAAGTTTCTAAAAGATTGTTTAATATGTTAATAGGGCTGGCTTACGGTGTAAAGAAAAGTTAAATTAATCGGAATAACTGAGTAACAGTTGTATATGCAAGACAATCTGAGATCTTTAATAAATAAAGGATGCTATAGGGGTCCCTGGCATGTTTAAAATGAGTGGGTATGTCTGGACCCAACTGTGGAACAACTATCTAGATCAACTTCAAAAGCAATTCAACAAGGGCTCCATGTAGACAATATTACAGAAAACCTGTTCCAATAGCTTTCTTATGCAAGAGAAAACCACAGTCTCATTTGTATTTTAGGCAGTGAACCAACAAGAATGAGGCAAAACAACAGCAACTGTCCCCAAGAGATATTTTGGGCTGCTCCTCTCCTCCCACTCCCCTTACGCTCCTTTTCAATCTCCTACCAATCTGGGCATTTTTGGCAACAGAGAACCATACTGCAAAGGTCATTGGCAGGCCAGTAGGGACCGCTGTGGCTTTTGGCTGCCAAAGAGAATTTCTCCAGCCTGAGGGATCATCAACCTCTTTGCTCCCCATTTTGAGCTGAGGCAGAGGTGACTGTGTGGAGAAGGGTGAGGAATGGGAGAACTTTCCTCAGCTCAGCAACCTTTGACAATCTTTGCTTCTTTTCCTCTTCACCCCAGGATCTGCTATACAACAAGTGCAAATTGAGGATGACAAATAAGAACATTAGCCTGGTGTTTCTGCTTACATGATATGCCTTGAAGTAGCTGATGTTGACGCTTAAATTGTCAGCAGACTTCCAGTTTAGTGCTCCAGTTAGAAGAATGGGTCCTTTCACACTTCTCTCTGGGCTATTGTTTCAACTCTCTCTAGACAGGGCAATATCATTGCAGCAGTTTACACTCCAGTTTCACTGCACTGTTTTTTTTGCAGCCATAACCCAGATTGCCTAGAATTTTTTTCTATAATGTACACTTAGACTGCAGAGAATAACTACACAATACTGTAAAAGTAGTCTGCAGCAATTTACACAGCCATGAAATACTGGAGCTGTTTTTTTCCAGTGTACCTATATATACATGGCTGCAGCTAATTCCAGTATTTACAAAGGACTCACTGGAGCTGTGATCACAGAAACTGGTATTTCAAGTTAGGCCACACATAGGAACATTTATTGTTATAAGGCAAGATTTTGTATTTTGGGATGTTATACCATCATCTAATTGAAGCATTACCTTGCCACTTCTGCCTTTTCTATATCACCTTCTGTCTGGATTCAAATAACAACCTTGTGGCTAAGATATTATGTGTTCAAGTTGGAAAGTATTAATTTAACTACCGTTTCTTTCCTGTAATTGTGTGTTTCTTCTATTTTTGACCAAATTAATCATACTGAGGAGCTATGTCCTCATTTTTTTCTCAGCCTCAGCTTTGCTGCTGCTCATTTCTATTAGGGATCAAATCTCCTTGCCTTCTGGAAGCTCTGTCCCCAGCCTGCTGTCCTGCATGCTGACTTGTTCTCTCTCTTGATGCATCTTGCTGATGGTAGGACCACTGGCCCTACTGGGGCTAAGCAATCGATGCCAGCTCTTCTCAAGAGTAGGAGAAAACTGTTGTAGCAGGGAGCAGAATAACTGCCCACTGACCCTTCTCTGCTGCAGTAATTGTCAGGACTTTGGGCATTTTCAAGCCTAGCTAAACAATGGAATGAACTAATACAAGTCAGTTCCTCCAACGTACAGTATGAGCTCTGTGGATTGCAAGCAGTTGTATTGTCCAGAGCCTGAAGATGTGGTGTCTAAATATTCCTTTCTATGCTTCTCTAGAAGCCTGCTTCTGTCTCCTATGTAATTCTGCCAAGCTCCCACCTTGCTAGCTTTGCTCTCCCTCTAATGAACTTGTTTAGTTGTTGTTTTCCTCAGAAGAACTTAAATGATCAAATCAAAACTAAAAGAATGAATGAATAAAGCCACAGACTGGGAACAAACCCATTGCTCGAAGTCTCTGCAAAGAAACTATTCAGGAAATAGTTACAAGAGAAAAATACAGAAAACTAGTTAAGAATTTATGTAAGTGACTATCTGCCTTTGGGAACAACAACTTCTAAGTTTTGCAATCTAGCAGTGAGGAATTAACACTTAGCCATTAGATTTAGGCACTGATTTGAAGGAGTTAAATTCCCAGGCTGCCTCTTCGGAGCAGGGTGGGGCACTGGGGAAGTCGGAGGCAGAAAAAAAGGCACCTGAATGCCCTAGGAAGGAGCAGCAAAACATTCTGTCAAGCTCCCGTTCCCCTCCTATGCTACAACTGCTCCCCAGCTGAGGGTGTCCTGGTGCACACCAGCATTGCAGCCCTGGCTGCACACACCTGCGTGCAGAGTGACCCATGTGAGCAGCCTTCCCCACACCAGGAAGAGTGCCACGTCCACGTCCTGTTTGCCTCTCCTCACAGCCACCCCTCCCCACTGGTGGGACAGTACATGGCATGGCCGGTGTCTGGGGCCTGAGGGCAGGGACGTGGACATCATCCCAGGCATCTTGGAATGCATCCTTTGGGGGACCGGGAGCCGGGAGCGGGCCCCTCTCTGGCCCCTGGTACAGCACACACAAGGTAAGTGCCCACCATGCAGCACCATGCTGGGGCCCAGGAACAAGAGGGCTTGGGGAGAGGGGGGTACTAATTTCAGCCTCTCCCCTGTGTCCTCTGAAGAGCCCCATTCCAGCACCTGTTTGCTGCTGGCTCTGCTCCCTCTTCACCCCATTGTTCAGCCTGCGCCACCCTGGCTCCCCGCTCCGAGCAGTCCTTTCTGAGTAGGAACTGGGCAGAGCTGTGCTGTTCTGTGCTAGAGCATCACTGGTTTTTGCCATCTGTGTTTCTGTCGCTGTCAGTGCTGACAATGGATTTAGGCAACTGCAAAAGAGAGGCTGAAGCGGCCCCTGAGAACTAGCAATTTGAAGCATCTGCCAGCAATAGAAATGAATTGGATGTTGATTAAACCCTTTACCTTTTCCCTGCTTTTTTTTTCACAAACTAGAACATGGAAGGATACCCAACATCCTTGATTTTCTCTGCATAAGAGGTAAACCGCTTTTTCATGATGTGAAGTATTGGTATAAATTGTGCATAAAATGGCTTGCAACTACCTGCTCTCCTTTCTCTAGGAGCAGCCCAATAGCAGGTGATAGTCTGAAGAAGGTCCCAAAAACTTTCCCCTCTGGATTCTGCATTTGCTACTGAGTGGATATCCATTCAGCAGGATATATTTTTCAACCCCATGTTCTCAGAGCGAAGGAGATCTGAGAACTCCTGTGCACAGCCCCCTGGTGCAGCAGGAGTCCTGGCTGATGGCTGGTGGGAGTGCTTCCCACGACCAGAGCTGGGGTCTCTTACTGGGAGACAAGAACGTGGAGCCAATGGTTTTACTATGGGTTTGTGAATTAAGGTCCCAAGGCTGTGAGCTTGCATGGCTGCCAGAGGAGAGCAGCAACAGGGAAGTCTCTTGGCATGGGGATACCCACCTGCATGTCAAGGTGGGGGGTTTTTGTTAGCTTGGAAAACCTCCCAGCCCTGCTCCTGTACTCCTTGGGGTTGTTGCAGGAGTATTGCTGTTTTTTAAACATGATAGTTTTCTGGGTAGACCTTAATAATTTTTTAGAGCGGCTTGGATGTCTGTGGGTGAGACTGATACTCTGCTCTTTTCTTTTCTTTTCTTTTAGTTGTAGCTTTGGAGCAGTAATGGGTAACTATGGGTCATGTGTTGATGCCAACCTTTATTTTTCCAATAGTTAAATTCCTCTGTCCACCACCATTTTCACATTTTACATTTTTGGAAGCCTCAGAAATCATTGCCTCCTCCCATTCATGGCTATCCTGGCTGTGGTTCAGTGGATCAGTCCATTTTCAGGTCTTCCCCTTCCTCTTTTCTCGAGGTCATTTCGTTCTCTTGGTTTGAAAAGGAGCCCTTTTTTTATCTCCCTCTACAAGAGACCATAGTTGCACTGGCTCTGATCTGCCTGGAAACATCCCAAGACAGCTGAAGTGAGTTACTTTTGGGGGAGTATTTTTCAGCCCCTTCAACCCCATCAGGAGGTGAAAGAGTGAGATCTCCTTTCAAGAGCTCCTAGACACAGGGAGCTTATCATGGCTGCCAATTGCAGTTGCCTAGTGCCACATGGGCATCAGACACACCTACACAGGAGCAGCAGATCTGACACTTCCATAGGGAAATCCATGGCACTAGAGGAAGCCTTAAATGATATCTGTAAACGCTCAGCTCCCTGGAAAAAGTTAAAGTGGCTGTATCCAAGTGGCTGTGTAGTATAATGCTTCTTTGTGCTGGCATTACATTTCTCTGTGTTTTGTTTTGATTGGGATTATTCTTCTGAGAGGTCCCTAATCAGGCTGATTGGATGCTAGCTGCTGGAATAAGGGTAGAAGGGAGCACACATGGCCATGGGGAAAAAAAGGTGGAGGTAGGATTTCTCCTTGGCATCAGCATGGATATAGCTTGGTTGATACTGCTTGAGGAACTGCATCTCTGAAATAAGCAACACCCAAGCCCATGCTCCCACAGCCTTCTCTGTAAAGGCATGGTATGTTATGGAACATGAGTTTGTTTAATGGTGCAGTAAAATCTGATGAAATATGTACTTAGTTACCTGAAGTATTTCCTGCAAACTAATATTGTAATATTTTTTGTGTCTGCTGGAGTAAGGAGTGTAAGAAGCCACAACATGTGGGCTTTGTCTGCTTAATAGAAAGTGTATGTAATTGCCTCAGTGTAATACATTTTTATTTCCCTCAGGACTTCTCATAGGTTTTTACTTATTTACAATATTGTTGTTTATGGACAAAAACAATTTGCAGGATTAGTTGAGATTATTATCTACAGTCTTGATCCTGGTTTGACTTTGTATCAGAGAAGGAGAAAACAGCTGGGTGAGAACAGTCACTGAGAGCTCAGATGTAATAGAATCATAGAAGAGTTTGGGCTGGAAGGGACCTTACAGGCTGGCTAGTTCCAAACCCCCTGCCATGGGCAGGAACAACTTCCACTAGACCACGTTGCTCAGAGCCCCATAACAATTCTGCAACTCAGCATTTCACACGTCTGTTGTGTGTGGACACTGTATGTCATTGTTCAAGTGCAGAAACTGAGCCAGAGATAGAAATGTATTTAATTTCTACTTCTTTTTCCCCCTTTGCCTGTCACTTCATAGACTCAGGGTTATTACTGGCTACCCAGACAGTCACCTCGAAAGACTGTCTTATTTTGTGGGTTGTAGCAATGAATAATTTCTGCTCTGCATTTAGGGGTTGACAATGCTGACAGCTCCTTCAGATGGATCTGTGGCCTCTTGTCCTGTCACAGTATATCACAGTGTGTCAGGTGGTGAGTATGTGCCTGATCCCTTGTGTGGTCTCACCAGCAGGCGTCGATGGCTGATACCAGGTGTGATGAGAAATCCCACGGATTAAGCACATTCTTGTAGAGGTCTTTCTACATGAAATCTAGATTTTGTGTGGAATGCCACAATTGAGGTTTTTAGCTCATTCTGTTCAAGAAGAGCATCTTCCGTGCTCCATCTCACTCCTCTTTACTAGGGGCTGGATGTCTACTGCCACTGAGCCTCAGCAAGGTGAGAGTATCATTTGGTCCTGTTTTTTTCCAGTGGCAGCACAGTGCCTGCTGGTACTTCTGATGCCATGGGGGCTGCTTCACCTGTGCTTTGAGGGACCCAAGGCAGCAGGGCAGGGAGCTGTGTCCATGGAGAGAAAGATTTTCCCTCCATTTGCCCTGGCTGAGGAAGCACCCTAGAAACAGTGAGGGTCTCTTTAGCTGGCACCATCAGCAGAGAAAAATGTTGTCATGGTGCATCCCTACAGACATTCACCAGGGTATTTGAAACTCTTAGGCAATGACATTTCCAACCATGGCTTTCAATTAGGAAAAGCTCTAGAGCAAGTCAAGGTGTCCATAGGAGTCAAAGGGCAGCATGGCCACAGCACAGGTGGGTTTCAATCAGGACATCTTTTCTCTGCAAGAAGGAAGAGAAAGGCTGTTAAAGGCGAAGGCAAACCCTCCTGTTTTTTTTTTCCCACTTCAAGTGTTTTGTAGGGTTTTTAATGCTATTTTCTCAGTCTCTGTAGGATACCTCAGTCTCCAGTCTGCTCCCTGATGCACTGCAGATGTTAGCTTTTTCAGGTTAATCAGTAAACCAGTCCGTGAGCATGGGGAAAGTAGACACAAATGTCCTCACCCATCTTTCTGCTGGTGTACTCATCTGTGAAGACTGCAGTGAAGTTTTTCCTGTTCAACACCATCCCCCCAGCTCTTTATTCTAGAACTGTTCACTGAAAGCAAACAAGGGTATCAAAACACTGACTCTATTTCATCCTGTTGCCCTTTACCTGTCAGATTTCAGAGTTCACGCAGTTTCAGTTTCCTTTATCTTACTGGGAAGTGTGTTTGGGAGAAAATGCATACCATTTCTTAGGTATTAGGGAAATGTATATTATTTTCAGCCCTAACAAATCAAAACTTAGGAAGAGGACTTTGCTCAGCCTTTAAAATACAACCTTTTTGAATCTCTCATAGGGGAATTCAAAACTTAAATGTTATAATGAAGCACACGATCACAGAATGGGTAAGGTTGGAAGGAATCACTGGATATCATCTTGTTCAATCTCCCCACTCAAGCAAGGCCCCCTAGAGCACATTACTCAGGATTGTGTCCAAAAGGCTTTTGAATGATTCCAGAGAAGGAAACTCTACAACCTCTCCAGGCAGCTTGTTCCCAGTGCTCTGTCAGTCTCACAGTAAAGAAGTTCTTCCTCATGTTCAGATGGAATCTCCTATACTCCTATTGCAGCTAGAAGCAAGAAGAAGCATTGCACGGTTTTCCGTTGTTGTTCTGCTGTCAAGAATCCAGCAGCTTGCCAAGGTTTAGTGCCCATTTAACTAGTTTCTGCTAGAAAAGAATTTGTGGCTTTGGCTCGTAAAAGCAGGACTGTCAACTGGGCCAGCTTGCACACAAGCTCTCAGGCTCTGCCAGAGCTGTAGGTCTGATCTCCTGAGGGTTGTGTTCTGATTAACTTTAGTGTGACCAAGAAGCTGACACAAGAAGGCAAAATTGAGCAGTGGTTAGAAAGTATTGCCCATATCTTTCTTCAACCTCATACACCTATTCTGCCTTGCTGAACATGAACTGTCCCTGCAGATGTAAAGATCACATCTCTGGTGTGAAATGAACACACAGCTTATAGACTGCAGCCTCCAGCTTAAAGAGAGATCAGCTGCTGCTTGGGAACTTACTCATTACTCAAAAGTGAGGGAAATAAGTACGGGAGAACATTACCCCTTGCCTGTTCCTTTGCACAGTACTATAAGCATGTCTGTATCATCCCAGCTCTCAGATTCCATAGGGAAATACAGGGTTTTTTCCATCAACCACTGCAAGCAGAGTGGGAGTAAACCATGGAGCTGTTTATACCTCTGAATACAGAGGAGGCTGGACATGGGGCAGCAGGTCTGGAACAATGGGAAGGTAGCCCGAAGACTGGAGGCAGCATGCAGTTTTATAAGCCTGCTTGAGGAGTGACCTGCTTATCTGGTTTCCACCAGGCATTTCTCTGGGTCCCAGAACAGAATTTTCTAGTGTGTGTTATTGGCAGGCCTCTACTACCCTGTTTGGGTTTCTCCTACAAAGCCTCAATGGAGTCATGTGCCTGTGGCAGTTTCCCTGCTAAGCCCAGCATGGTGCTGGGCAGCAGATAACAGCAAACCAACCTAGCTCCACATTCTGAGCTTGGGGCACAGACTCAAAGCAAATGCTGATGTTGGGAGAACTCACAGTCCATCTATTCTGGACATTTTCTTCTCTTCAGCATTGCTGGCAGAGCTGCTTGCAGGAGTGTTTCCTAGCCTGACAGACAACAGAAGCTGGTGAGCAAAACCCTTTTATTTAGGCTGATACCTCACAATTAATTTTGAAGAAGTCTTGGTAGCCTGGACACCTCATCCAGGACATTGGAAATGAATGCTCTTGCAGAGCTGGGGCTGTGCTAAGCACCAGCTATAGCTTGGCCAAGTGTCCGAGTGTCTGATTCTCACTGGGCTATTTTTCACAAATCTCAGACTGTTGTCAATGCTTCCCTTCCCAGCAGATGCTATGGTAAAATGAGTTTTAGTTTTTTTTCTGAGGATGTTAAAGAACATTTGCATTTGAGTTTTTTCTTTTTTTTAACTGAAGATTGAGGTGACAGCAAGTTAAACAGGAGCTTTGTAATTACACTAATCTGTTTTAAGAGGTTTGAGAATGTTAATTAGGAAATTTCTAGGCAGTAAGGAACATTACAATGCTTGTCATTTGTCAGAAAGTGGAGTGCAGAAGACAAATGCAAAGACACTTGAGTCACTAATTACACATGTCCTACTTAGTGCAGAATTTAGTTTTGCTTTGGACTGCTTCAAAATTGTATGTTACAGAAAGATGGGGTGCACAGTGCAGGCTGTGTCTGATATCCAGCATAGCCACTGACTTGAGGGCTTAAAATATGGGGCCAGCAGAGCAGGGTGAGTCCTCCTCTTCCCTTGGTCAGCATTGAGTGGGAAAGACCAGGCATGGGATGAATCTAAATCCCTATTCTGCTTTGGAGGTGCCTGGCTCAGTGTAGTGCTTTGCCCTTCCTGTTCCCATCTTCTAGACTAGTCTACAACTAATGGACTTTAAATTAAATTGGCCGTGGCCACTGTGTTGATTTTTGAGTCTCACAGCATGTCTGTGAGTTGCAAAGTAATGTAGGGGGAAAGTCTGGCTGCTCATACCAACACCTGTCTGCTCCTGAGATTTCATGAGGTTGCTGTGTGGATCTAGGATATTGCTGTCACACAAAGCAGTGGTGTTGCTCTCACCTTGAATCTGTGCTTCTGCTGGTTCATTTGCCCTAGCACTCATTTGACTCCTCGATGAAGCATTTTGTGTGGGTAAACTGACAGGAAAATACTCATTGATATAATTCTTAAAATAAAAGTTGTCTTTTATAAGTTTTAAAAGTCGTCTTCATATGAAATCTCACCTGTAACACTGGCCCCTTATGATTTTGTGGTCCAAAGACTTCATTGCTCTTTGGAGCTTAAGTATGATCTTTCTTTTCCTATGGTCTTGAAGTCTGCTTTGGGCATCGATAAAAAAGATGTCTGAATCTTATTTTTGCTTGTCTCCAACAGTCTGCCGTATCTGATTAAGCCCTGTTTGAAGGAATCAAAAGAAAAGAAATTACTCAAGTAGAAATTTGACCAAACTCAAAAAACAAGGCTTTAGAAAGATGAACAAACTGTGCACTTCAGTGATAAGGGAGGTGAGGACCTTTGACTAACCTGGTAAATAGAGACTGTGATTATTTCATCTGGAATTTTGGTGCCATGTATAAACTGTTATGCTCATATTTATAATGTCACCATGGATTGTCCCAGAAGAATGGCATTCACTGATGTGAGCAGTTGGGAGATAAGCTTTCCATTCTTTGACTAATATGGACTTTGAAACATGTGGCCAGCAGCTTAAAAGAACAGCCAGCTGGTGTGTGAATCAGCACCAGGCCTGGAGCAGAAGTCTTAAGAAAGGGATATTTGCAGTATGCTGAAAAGTAAATAGTCAATAGCAAACTAAACAGATGTGTGCTGCTTAAACTGAGGTTATACTGGTATAACTCCATTCTCCTCACTGACCTTCATGGTTGATGTACATCATCTAGGCTAGAAGCTTTGGCCTCATTTGGTGATATGAACTGTTTTGCCCATAATGGGGAAATGAAGAGAGATTATGGAACTATGATAGAGAGAAATCACAGAATTGTTAGGGTTTAACTCTTGGATGAGGCACACAGCGACTCTCTGGCTATATTCCCCTTCGTATCCTGCTGTGTGTTGCAGAAACAACCCTGTAATGTAGAGGCCTATGGTGAAGTGCAAGGTTTGGAGGCAGTCCCTCCACACACGAAAACAATAGGTCAGAGCAAAGTAAATACTGGCTCCTTGGACAGGGCTTCTTCATGGTGGCTGGGGTGAAGCAGTAACGTAGAAGTGCATATCCCTTTGTGGACAAGTCTACCTCTTGCTGACGCTTAATTCCCTAGAACCGAATCAGCCTCATGGGAGCTGAAATCTCCAGCAGAGTCCTAGCTAACATGTTTGATGACTTGACTGTCATCCTGCTCAAAACAAAGTAATTTTGCCAGCTGATACAGATTGCACTTGAAACCTTTTTCTTCAGCAGCCAAGGATATCGCCACTGTAAAGATGTTCCTGTGAAAAACAACCAAAATATGGGGTTTGTGTACATAACAGACTTGTACCCACACAGTTAACTCCCAGTTAAAACCTAGTTTAATTTTTTGGGCTCCAGCTTGGGAGTAAATAGATTGTGACTCCATTTACTTTGCTTTATGACTCTAACCTACTATTTCTTAATGTTTCTTTTCCATTTTTTTGGGGGGTATTGTTGTGGGTTTGGGGATTTTTTTTCTGCTTTGTAATTGTCACAAGGTTCTTGTATTTATTGACTTCTTAACACATTATTTTCTTTCCTTCGTTTTTCTCTCTCTTTCAGTAACAGTCTTTTGCTCCCAGCAGTGACTAAAGCACCATGAACATTGTCATTCAGTGTCTCTGTTATGATGCAGCAATGACTCAGTCATCATGTCAAGATGACCAAGAGCAAAACTTGTAGTGTCTGCAGAAGCTTCGGTCAAACTAATAATAGCAACTTTCACCTGATCAAGACTCTAGCTCCATCTCTTGACTATTGTACTGGTTTTCGCCAGAGTTAATGTTCTTCATAGCAATTTGTGTGGTCTGTTTTGGATTTGTGATGAAAAAAATATTGCTAGCAATCAGGATGTTTAGTTATTGCTGAACAGTGCTTGCACAACATTGAGGTGTGTTTTGTTTCTCGTACTGCCCCATCAATGTGTAGGCTGGGGATGCACAAGAAACCGGAATGGGACATAGCTGGGACAGCTGACCCCAGCTGACCAAAGGAATATTCCATACCATATGGTGTCAGGCTCAGCATATAAAGCAGGGGGAAGAAGGGAAAAAGGGGACATTTGGCCTTGGACCTCCTAGGTAACCGTTATCCATGATGGAGCTCTGCTTTCCTAGAAATGGCTGAACACTTATACACCGATGGGAAGCAGTGAATGAATTCCTGATATTGCTTCGCTTCTCATGCAGCATTTGCTTCATCTATTAAACTGTCTCTGTCTCAACCCACAACTTTTTGCACTTTTATCCTTCCAAGTTTCTCCCCCATCTTGCTGGAAGAGTGGCTCCAGCTGTGTGAGGCTGAGCTGCTGGCTGCTGTGATAACTACACATCAGAGACTGCCAGGACAAACTGAAGAGCAGTGCATGGTTTAAAAAGCATGCATGTGAGAGATAATAGCATCTGGCTTATGAAAAGGGTACTCAGTTCTCCTTCATTTCTTTAATTCCTGAAAAGGAATTTAACTTCCTGACCCCATTTCCGTAGTAATCCCTGTCAAGAAGAAGCTCTATAGCCACTATATCCTATACTAATGCTAAAATAGCAGAAAAAAAAGACAGCAAGTTCTATATTGGAGAATCCACATAAGATACAGTTGCTGAAAGACCAACAATACACAAAACTAGGGGGAAAAACATCACCACCTTGTTATCTCCGTAAGTACAACAGAGCACATAAAAAGGTGTTAAAAGTACGTAGAAGATCATTTAGCTACACTGATCTTAGTTTTCTCTTGCGGAAGGCAGCCATGAAGTAGATGCTTTGAATTTTTGTGAACTAAACACCTACTCTTTATGTCAGCATTCACCATGAATTGCAAAATGCTAATAATACTTTTATACTTTAAACCAGTAAACTACAGTTTGTAGTGAAATGTCAAAATGTACAACTGTAATGTGTCACAGGGTGACAGCTGAGCAAACACAAGCCCGCTACCTAAATCTCAGGCCCTTGCAAGAAACTTGCATTTGAGACCACTTCTTCATTTTTTTATTCCAAGATTTTCATCTTACAGTTTTTAAGATAAGTATCTGCAAATTAAAAGCATCCAACTGTGTTTTTGTGTGTGTATGCACCCATCTACAAACTTGTGAATATTTCAGAGTGCAGGACCTCTTGTTTTTAGATCATCACTGATAATCTAGCAGTTGTTTATCTTTAAATGAATAATGCTGCTAAGCAGAAGGTTCTGCCTTGTGGAGTCCACTCATTTTTTTTGCATTAGGAACTATCTGTAAATGATTAACACTCTCTCTGGAAATGAAACTAGGAGAGCCAAGTGCAAGAGGTGCAGGAAGGAAAGCGAGGAACGATTGCAGAGCACCCCTCCTCTGCAGGAACAGCAGACTGGAAGGGCCTTTGGGCTGCTTGTTCCCCTGCCGTAAAATCAAGTAATTCTTTTAGCAGATGGATCCAACTTCATTCTAAATGCAGTCAGGTCTTTTCTTTTTTCCTTCCCGTGTTGTTACTCCTGTTAAAATATTTCTGAAATGCAACTGGCTTGGGAGCATTGTGATTTCCTGCCTGTGTTTACCCCTGTCTGACGTGTGACTCCTTGTTTCAACAACTGAGCATGTTCACTCAGGTTGTGACGTGGAGAAGCATTTTCTGTGAAGATCAAAGGAAGGGTTAGTTACAGCTAACAGAAGATTATTTGAATCAGAATGGGAGACAAGCCTGCCTTTGTTTGAAAGTGATGCTGGAGAGGTGCATGCTGGAAGAGACATACCATTCCTCTCAACTGGGAAAGGGAGATTTTTATATAAAAATTCTTCTCAGGATTTGGTAAATAATGTATTAAGCTGGTTATGTTTCTGTCATGGTTTTCTGTTTCTGATTGAGGTGGGGTCAGAAATAGCTCATTTGTACTTCAGCAAGACTTGTACTACAATAACACGAGGGAATGAGCTATCTGTGCTTGGCTTGGAGGCACGTTTGTGTGTACATGCAGAGGTTGTGTGTACATGCAGAGTGAGACATCTCTCCAAGAGTACTCCTTGTGCCTTGCCCTGCCTGATGTAACACTGAACAGCACTATTTACTCAGTTGTTCAGATAGCTCCCTTTTGAGCTTGCCTCCAGCTTCCCATAAGCCTTGTGTCACCTCCTTGGCTCTCAGGTTAGGGGTCCAGGGAGCCACATTAAGCAAGGATAGGAACAGCAAAGCCTCTCAGTGTGAGCCAGACTGTAGCTTCAGATTAATATACCTAGGCTTGGAGTGGTCTGGCTTGGACCTTACCTTGTACACCAGGAATTAGACTGGGTCAAACAGGAATATCCAGAAAGCCTGCTCCTGGGAAGCAATAGAAGTGTATCCCCAAGCCAACTGGCCGTTTTGTGGGAGAAGCTGGGCAGGCAGTGCTAGCTTGCCCCCCTGTTTCTCCTGTGGCACCTGGAAACTGGCAAAAGTTTAGAATCCTATTCTTGCTTTTCCCGGTATGTAATTTCTGTAGTTGCCATGGAGACGATATGTGATGGTACTTGAGAAAATCTTTTTATTAAGATGTTTTCAGCTATGATTGATGTTTTTATACAGTCATTGGAGAGGTTTTTATTTGCAATCTAGCAGGCATTATTAAAACCATGAAATGGTCTTTGAGTATGCAGCAAAATATCCCAGGAACTAAAGTGTCCCCGAGTATCACAGGCTATCCACAGAAACAGTGTAAAAATCCATTCTGCCCCTTCTCCATTCTCCCATTTATTTCTAGTTTTAAGATTTCATTCCTGAGAATAAGAAATTGAAATTTGGGAGTTGAAAGGTTTGGTTTTAACTCTTCAAAAAGGAAAAAAATTGCTACTCACAGTGGTCTCTTAAAACTATCTGAAAGTAGGTTGTAGTGAGGTGAGTGAGTCTTGTCTCCCTAGTAACAAGTGATAGAACAAGAAGAAATGGCCTCAGGTTGTGCCAGGGAAGGTTTAAATAGTACAGCAGGAAAAATTTCTTCACAGAAAAGGTTCTCAAACATTGGAACAGTTTGCCCAGGAAGGAGGCTGAGTCACCATCCCTGAAGGTGTTGAAAAGATGTGTAGATGTGGTGCTTAGGGTTTAGTGGTGGACTTGGCAGTACTGGGTTAATGGTTGGACTGAAGGATCTTAGGGGTCTTTTTCAACTTAAATAACTCTATCATTCTAGGCTTGTTAACAGTACTGTGGGTGGATATGTTTGTATATAACCTTAGTAAGCATATCAAAAGTTACTTTACTTACTTTATTTTACAGTTCATATTCTCCAGCTTGGTTTGTTAACTGCTATGTATATTGATTAAAATAATCAGTGTGATGAATATAAATAGGATCTCATGAAAGTAATTAAAACCCAGAGATAAATAAAAGAATCCCACTTCCGTAGTTGCTGTATCCTCTCAAGTTCCCCCACCTTTTCATAACTTACCAGGTTCTTATTCCAGCCTTTGCAATTTGACACTTTTCTGGAAAAAGATATATTTTAAATTCGTGAGGTAATGTAGTTACCAAGTCTCTTCTCTCTGTTCCTAACAAAGATGATGCCAAATGTTTTAATTCTCTCCTTCTCATATATTGAACAACGTCCTTTTTCTTTTATGTCACAATGAACAAATCAAATGTATTTTCATTTCATGTTCCCACACTGGTAATTGCCCTTTTACTCTTATTTCAGCTGTCCTTCAGTACTTCATATGGACCGTAACCCATATCTGAGTATATGAATTGCACTTTGAAAACGATTGAAACAAGGACCTTGTTTTATTTATACATCTGTAAAGCACTGAGTACAGCCAGAGCTCTGTGAATAATAATAGCTAAATGATAAGCCTCTCCCAATTCCACATGGTAGCTCTTTGAAAAATATGGTTTTTGTTAAGGACTCTGAATTCCTCTTGCTTCAGAGTTAACTCATAATTGGAAGTTTAGAACACATTCCACCCGTTTCTCTTTTTTTTTAATAAGATCCATTGAGATCTGACAAAATCCCAATTGCTGGAAATGGTGCATAGCTTTTGAAACAGTACACACCATTAAATTTGTTGGGAACACCTTTAGATCACAAATACATAGAGAAATCAAGAAAAAATAGGAGCAACAGTTTAACTAACCTTGATGAGTGAGCCGACAACAGACATTTAAAGTGTTTGGGGTTTTTTCTGCTCATCAGTTCAATTTATAGGAATAGCAAGTTTCCATGAATAATGGCATATACCTTTTAGTCAATGCAACTTTAGTTCCTTTTTATAAGTTTTCATTTCACAGACCTGGCAACTGAAGTTTAATGTGCTTTAGGAAAACACACATGTAATATGGCTAAATTGCATTTCACCATATAACAGATTTTCCAATCCAGATTTTAGTCAATGCAAGTGATAAACTTACTAGAATTATTGCCAAAGATACAGATTTCAGCCTGGCTTTCATTTGCCATAAACCCCTTATTTTACTTTGACAATAAATAGAGACTTTGTATGTAAAATATTTTAAAATACTGTCAGAATGATGTGAAAAGGTGCTCTGGTAAATAAGCATCAAGTCCTGCCTGAGTGCTGGAAGCAGGACCGTACCCAGCCATGCTCCACGCTGCTGCTCACTTGTTTTGAATAGCAATGTGCTGCCACTCCACGTGGCAAATGGATTTCTCCTGACTGATGGTTCAAACCTCCCTCCCCCACACCTCAGCTTGTGCAGGACCCTCATGTGGCTGGGATGGGGATGCCAGGTGAGTGCTGAGGGTGCCTTGCTTGAGGCGAATTTGCCATTTCTTGAACTCATTCCCTCCGGGCAGCCTCTGTACAGGTCACTGTCACCCTTGACAAACTGCACAGGGTCACCAGTTTAAAACCCGTTCTGCAGACTGTGAATTTTGACCCACTTTTAGTGTTAAACATTGGCAGATAGCTTATAAAGAACATAATGGTAACGGGGTATATTTTGGATGGATTATTTCAGGTGCTTAAGCAAGGCAGTGAGGGAGTGGCAGGCCAGAGGAAGGCATTCCTCAAGCCTGTTTTGCCACCAAGTTAGATGTTGGCAGATCCATAATCTCAGTCTGTGGTCTGTGTACTCAAGGGTTATCTAGAAAGGACTTCAGAGTGGGTGAGTGACTTCCATGGCTGTTCCAAAACATATTAAGGTGAAATAAATTAAATTTCTGTATTGTTTTTTATTTTCTGGAAAACTTAAGGCCAAGATGTTTCTGTGACAAGCGTCATGCATTTGGAAGCACTGGAAGAGTGTGTCAACAGTTTGAAATCTGGGGTCTGACAAAGTGGCCTGTATGCTCAGACAGATGTTTCGGTGATGAAGAAACTTGCATTTTATGCCAACAGTTTTGAATATTTAAAGGTCTTTCCTGTAGAAGTCCTTAGTTGACTGAAGCAGTACCATGGCTCTGAAGTTGTGTCTGCAACTGAATTCCCCAACTGAGGTTTGTCTTTGAGACTTATGTGTGGGAAGCTCTGCAGTGCTGTGGATGATATCACAACTGGATATCACAACTGGAAACTCAGAGAATATCATGTTTATTACTTATTAAACTGGCTGTTCCACCAGTCCTTTAGCCTCTGAAGGATATTAAATGGCAGACACTGCACAAATAATGAAGCCTTTCACATGATAAGATGGGAACAGAAGGGCTCTGGTGGCCTCCAGGGAAATACAGCAACCATTTTGTGATCTGTCTCCAGTTGCAGGTCATCTTTCATTTATGTAGGGTTTTACTAGCCTGAGATATGCTATCCTGTTTTTTCTCTTCTGTTAGAGTGCTTCTGCATGTGATAACCCTGGTTCATTAGAAATTACCTGCTGATTTAAGGTTCACTCTGATTTGAGATATTTGCAATGTACTTTTCCTGTTTACTGCATTTTTTCCCATTATTTATTTAATATAAGCATGTGTGAGTATGAACCTGCATGAGACAATTTTGCCATGCTGTAGCTGCATGGTGTTACTGAACCTTCATCTCATCTCCCTGAAAGATCCATGTGATATTTGACCTCGTAGGGCATCGTACTCTGCTCTTAACCTTTAGGGGTCTGTCCAGCCCTGGGTTTGGAAGCCTGGTGCTATCACCATGCCAAGCAGAGCTCATTAACACCTGTCAGCCTGGAGCAGGCAGTGCAGTATATATGCCAACAGCAATGCTCAGGTGAAACATGTGGTCATTGCAATAAAATGACCTGAGCTATGAGGGTCAGTTTTGAGCCCAGACTGCCGCTGCACATTAGCCTTGATCATACACATACACTGTTTTTTCTTGTGTGCAGACCAGGAGGTTGCTTAAGTTATGCACAGAGGAGTGTCACAGGGTAATGATTTTAAGGTAAAAGATGGTCGATTTAGGCTAGATACAAGGAAGAAGGTTTTCACAATGAGGGTGGTGAGGCACTGGAACAGCTTGCATGGAGAAATTTTGGATGCCCCACCCCTGGAAATGTTCAAGACCAGGCTGGATGTGGCTTTGACCAACATGGTGTAGTAGAAGGTGTCCTTGCCCATGGCAGAGAGGTTGGAATGAAATGATATTTAAGGTCCCTTCCAACCCAAACCATTCTGTGGTTCTCCAGGAAGGGAATTGACCTTTGTAAGACGGTTTCTGTTCAGACACAGGCTGGTCATCCTGATAGAAATCTTACGTGTCCCACAGTGATATCTGAGCCAAACTCACAGGTACCTGGTGAAGCAACCACTGTGATGCAAAAGCAGTTTCTGTTCTAGGCAGGACACCCATGATGCAGGGCATTGGAAAAGCTGCTGCTGGAGATTTGATTCACAGCCTCTAGAGGCACACGCTCAGGTCATCATCAGTACCCACACATGGATCTGATTTAGCACATTATTTTAGATGACCAGTGGAACACATGATCTCATCCTCTGCTCACCAGCTACATTCAAGTTTTGCCTCCAGATCTGGATGGAGACCCTCCTGTGGTCTGGCTTAAGATCAGTGGTGTTTCCTCCCTGGTTGCCTACTGAGTCCTGTGCAGTGTTTGTGACCCCCAGTTGAAAACTGGAAGGAAGGAGCTGCAAGGGGTTGCATCCAGAGATGCAGCCATAACAACAGGGTCAGTTCCTGGAACAGAAAGAGCCACAGAGAGACTGAGTTCTCTGCTGGGAGTAGTGGGGATTTGTTACTATTACTCATGTAAGTGCAATAAAACGATGGGGTAAATTAAGTGGCAGTTTCTGTTTTCTATTCCATGCTGTCTCCTTTTTCTTAAACACTTCATGACAAGGCTGACAAGGCCACTTCTCCACCTCCTCACAAGGGACTATGTTGTCATTTAAAAAGTACAAGTCTTCAGGAGCAAGAGAAAAGTTTTGATTTAGTTGCTGTTTTTTGAAGCTGCTGTGTGTGCAGGATGAAGTAGTCAAACTTTGGGCAAGATCAGTGCTCAGGATTTGATGCTACAGCATTAAGGTGTAAGGAAGCAAAACCCATCCCCTCTGCTTCTGCAAGGCCAGGGTGGTGTCCATGTGACAGCACTTCCCCAGAGTGGAAGGAGGCTGCTGTGTCCCTGTAACAGTGCTGATCTCAGCAGGGACGTCTGTGCTGCGGTGTGCTGTCTCATCACACACTTCCCACTGGCTCCAGTGAGGTGTGTTCCCAAAGCATGAAAAACTCTCACACTGTGTGTGTGAGAGCCCAGGACATGCTGCTGGAACACCCACTGGAGGATCCTGGGGAGAGGCTGCAAGAGGGGAAGGACCTCCAGTGGCCATGCAGCAGAGGCTATGGGCTAAACTCTTGAGTAATGCTTCTCACGGAACACTTCTTGTACCCAGGCTGTGGCACTGATGTTGTAATAGTTAGCAGAGGGAGCCCTCTCTCTTCCTGCGTTCTTGTTTCCACATCCCCTTGGACCCGTCAGTCATGTCTTGGTGACACCTGGCAGGCAGCCACGCACTTCACTTGGAGCAGTTCTGTTGTCTGCTTCTCCTGCCAACTCTAAGCCACTGCAGAAACATATGGGCTGGAAATGGTTGGATTCTGCTGTTTGGCTTAAATAAGAGTATTATAATTGATTTGTAATAAGGCTGTTGTTTCTTCACACTTTTGGGAATGCCTTTTCTTAGTCTGGGAATATCTAGCCACAACAACAATCTCCCCTCCACGTGCTTGCTGGACAACGTGTTGCTCCTTATAAATGTTGACGGGTAACAGTCTCTGTGGCTGGTAGGCGCTGCCTGTTCAGAGCTGCCCAGGGACCTTCTTGGACAAGTATCATGAAACCTGAGGCTGTGAGTGTGAAGTTGGATAGTGCTTTACAGCCTCCAAACAGTTGTTATGCTGGGTGATATTACCATTACCTTGTTTATAAAAACTGATGGTATGTTTGTCTTCTCTACAAGCTGATGGGGCTCCTCACAGCACTACGGAAGTGACCTTGAATGGGTTTTTAATACACTTAGGATGGCTTGCAACATGTTAGAACATTTTGAGAGTGGACAGGGAGCTCTGTCAAGTACCTGTTGTTTGACCTTGCTGAAAAGGCATCTTTAAATGACTGCTTTCCAAAATACTGAATCCTGCTTGAATGTTTTTAATTTCTTGGCTTCATAGAAAGTTTGCAGATCTTACTGAAAATTAGGCAGTCTGATTAGGAAATTATTTAATGAAATAACACAATACATTAAAGAAACTGCCAGGAGACCTATGTTCCTGGCTGCCCTGTCAAATAGTGGATATGTTAACACATAAGATAATGGTGTTCCAATAGGAACGGTTTGATTGCTAATGATTTTCCTTCTGGATAATGGAAAAACCAGGTCCTTTTGGGGGGGGAAACCCTGTATGTGGTTTTCAGTGGAAACCTGCCTTTTTTTTTTCATGAGATTTAAGAAGGTGTTCTACTGAAGGACAGCAAAACCACTGACATGCCCTTTCCATTCCCACTTGTTTACTACTTAAACCCTAGTCAACTGTACAGAGGTATTTCTTATCACTTTACTCACTGCAGCATGAACTCAGTGACTGAAAAGTAAAATAATTTGGTTTTGATTGGGTTGTAATGTGCTATGAGAAAACCACCATTATATTGTTCTTCTTAAACTAATAAGTATTTTTGTATTTCGTTGTGTTGTGATTTGCAGACTCAGCTCTTGGGAGTTTTACTTGCTGCTGCTTCAAATTTTCTCATCAGTGTCTCTTTGAATATACAGGTATGATACGGTTTCTCTTTATTCAGAGTTGTTTATATTTAGCAAGTACTTACACTGCAGTTTGGTTTTGGTGAAGTTCAAAATGCAAATTTTGTTGCATTTAATAAACCTCTCTTTCATTAACTGTAATCTAGCCCTGCTGTAGTTGCTGGGAGTTGGGAGTTGTTGGGAGCTAATGGGAGCCATTGTTGAGAGTAATGGGAGGTGCTACACTTACAACTGTGGTAAAGGGTTGTAGGATGTCATTTATAAAATCCTTTCGTTTTTAATAATTAGAATACATCCTCAGTAGAAAGTTAAATTTTTCATTATCATCTGTATCTTGTAGACTTCATTGTATTTTTAGGTGTTCTAACAAAAGTTTTTAAAGCACAGAAGACATTGTTGTGTAAATTGTCCAGAAGAAGTATTTTTGCTAGATAGTATTTTAGAAGTTGTACAGGTCTCATATAAAGCTATTTCTTGCTTTTTCTGTAAAGGATGAAACAGAAAGTTGTGGAATATGAAATCTTCTATTCATAGTAACCCACTTCATTAATGCTAGAAGGTTCTTCAGTGATTCCCTCCTGTTTTAAACATTATTAGCTGGAGAATCCCATAGAAAAAAACCTGTTTAGCCAGAGGTGGTGGGCGAGTTGAGATGACTGATGCCTCTTCAACATGAGTTCCAACCTGCTGGTGGTGACAGCGCTAGGACAGGCTCTAGGAAAACCTCTGAAGTTGAAGTGGAAAGGTAAAGGTGAAGTGAAGAAAAGTGGAGGTGAAGTGGAAATTCAGTCAAGCCATAATAATGAGGTTGTTCAGACTTCGTATCTTTTGTCTGCTGCGGGTACTGGGTGCCAAGGTGGATGCTTTGCAAGGGGGTGTACTGAGGCATACAGGCAGACTTCTATAGACAGCCATAACCATAACAGCCCTTACTGGATTTGAACTATCAGCTTTTTAAATGCTGATTAGGGAAACCCAATAGCTCCCATTGCCATTTGACAGAAAGTTTAAACTGAAATTTTTTTATCCTTTAAATTAGGTTTTTTCTCCATTTAGTAACAGCATCTTTAAACATGAATGATGACTTTCCCTAGATCTCAACATCTATTTTCACACTCATATTTATTTGACAGGCCAAATCTTTTTCTTCTCTGTCCCTCTCTGACCATGCAGTCCATCATCCTGCTTCTCTTCCCTCTAGCAGGTTGTCAACTAAAGAACAGCTCATCATTTGCAATGTATTTCAGTTGAGTTATAAACAGCCTCCACCTAAATACTATTTGCACGTATTACTGTGCAAAGAAGACAGACATCTGGAGAAAGAAGGCTGAGCTCACCTTCCTGTGTTCGCTGCACATCTTTTAAATCTCACTGTGCCCTCAGAAGTTAACCCTACAAGAATCTGGGGTGAAAACACATTTCAGGATTCAGTTAAGAACTTGTCCTATTTAACTTACGGAATTTGGATTCTTGAATAATAATTTGAATACTATTTAATATTAATTTCATTTGTATCTTTATTGGGCTTTTTTTGTTTCTTTGTTTATAAAAATGGAAAATCCTGGATGTTACTGTGAGGAACATCCAGGTCCGTGGCTCAAGTTTTGGTTTCCTTTTGCTTTTTTTCTCCTTGGAGGGCTAACCTTATTCCTAGAATTTCATCCCTTGGACATGTTCCACAGCAAGAAGCTCCAATAATGTGCTACATCTTCTCAACAAGAGCATTGACTAAGACTATGGGGTATTACAGACCTTGCTGTTTGGCCCATACTCTGTCAAGCAGCTGACAGAGAAGGATGAGAGTATGAGGAAAATTCTTTACAACCTCCCCAGGCTCTGCAGGGAGACTTCTAAAGTCAGATATCAAGTGGTGGAGAAAAAATTTTCTTTTACCACCATTTCTGCTGTAATAACTGTATCATTTGATTTCCACCTTTTTTGACCCATGTGCATAGAGGCTGGGGAGCAATTTGAGAAAGTAAATTATAATCTGCAGAATTAATGTGGTAAACATTGCATCATTCCCTGTTATGACACTTTCTTGATGGAGACTGCCTGGACTCTGTTTCAGAAGATCAGTGTGATCAAAGACAAATTATTGTGCTATGTACAGGTTCTTGCTGTACAGCCAGAGAGAAAACAATTACAGCTTGTGTCAATGATACCTTCTTCATGTACCAGGAAGTGTTGATGCAGTATTACTTGAGTATATGTTATACCTGTGCCAACTGTTTTTAGTTTAGAAAATAATGCTTTACTTGTGATCTCCTTCTAAGGTCAAACAGGAGATTGTAACCAAATAATAAATTCTGTTTAATTAATTTAGAGTCCTCCCTACAGAAGATGTGATTAAGTGCTGCCTTTTCCAGTTTGAAATGATATTTCTGGCGAGGATAGGTTTCACGGACAGGAACGCCCTGTTGTCTGTTCCTCCTGTCCCAGATCGTTGCCACAGTTCTGATTCTGCCCTGTCTCCTGCCTTTGAGTGTTTCCAGATTGAGAGTACGACTGGTGAGCTTTGCTTTGAGACAAGAACAGATGTGTGCAGTGATAGCTAGGAAGCACTAGCCAGTATTTACTTAGCATTTTTCACGTTTATTCAGAGGCCTAATTTTTCAACCCTTTCCAGCACGGCTAAGAAAGCTCATCTGAAGCAGCACTGAGTTAACACAAAGCTCTGCAGCAACAAGCTCAATGTCATGTTTAAAAAGAAAACCTCGACGCACCTGGAACTTGAAGTTGACAGCCCCCTTAATTATTCCCCTTTTGTCAGACAGAAGAACACAATGGAAGTCTTTCTATTCATGCCTGTTCCTAATAATTAATTTTCTAGAAATGCGCTCATCTCCGACTAGTGTGCCAAGCAGAGCAGAAGCCCTACTACACGAGCAAGCTATGGTGGTGTGGGATTACCCTCCTGGGGCTTGGAGAGGTGGGCAATTTCACAGCCTATGGATTTGCCCCCATTGCTCTTGTCGCTCCACTGGGATGTGTTTCTGTTATAGGTGAGATGATTTGCCATTTCTTGCTTGGGTATATGCTTTAATCAAATGTTTGCTTGTGGCTAGAGGAATAATACCACAGAAACTGCAGCAGGAACACAAGAGGAAAATGTTAATGTGGTTTGAAAAGAAATTATTTATATAATTACATGAGCTGACAGTTTGACAAAAACTGTCTACTTAAATCAAAGACTCTTATAATATATTTCTTTTTCCATGGTTTTGTCTTTTGCATCACTCTGTGCTCTGCTAGTTCCTGCCCAGTGCTGTAACGATTGCCAGCTCTGCAAGCCCCCAAAGAGGGGGCTGGCATTCTGCTGCATGCACAGAGCTGAGCTCTGATCCTGAGTACCTACGATGTATTTGCTGTGTTACCATCACAGCAAGTGGTTTCTGCTGCCTCTTCCCTGCCCATCACCATGATTCATGTTGATGTGGGTAAACTTGCTTGACTTTCCGCAGTCTGTGACAAAAAGGGCCTAGAAATTTCCAGAAATTTTTCCTACACTTATGGGCATTATTAAACATGTTCATTTGTTCCTTTATGTTCAGATTAATTGGACTTTAGCTGAAGTAATATGATCTCACTCTTTACTTCATATGGGGTTTTTTGTTATTAAGGTGCTCAGACAGTATGAGACGTCTGTTTCTTTGACAAAGTAACACATTTAAAAGTCTGTCTTCATGTTGTGCTGGTGTAAAGCAGGGTAGACAGGGCAATATTGTACAGAGGCTGTAAGAACAGGAGTACAGGGTGCAGCTGCATCCCTTAACCTAGTCACTTCACATCCACAGCTGAAACATCCAGGACTGAGATATCTCCACAGTTCTGAATATGCTGGAGCTCATTTACTTGCTATTGGCAAGTGATAACATTTCATGGTCAGCAGCTACCAGTTGCATGCTTGGAAGTGACATTGCATTGAGTGATTCTCCATGGGAAGGTAGAAAAGATGAATTATCTTCCCAGTGGACTGCCTGGCTGCAGTGGAAGGAAGCAGCTAACCATATGTGGGTGCAATGTAGCAGAGAGAGAGGGGGAAGGAAACTGCAGGCAATTTACTGTAACCTTTAATGTTAAACTATTGCAGAATTTCAGATATAAAGCCGTGTTAGTTCATCATAGTAGGAAAGATTTCTCAAAGAAAGGAATGAGGTATTACCGGAGATGAAAATGTAAATTAATATGACATATCCCAGTGTGATTTTGGTGGCAGTAGTTATATCTTTAACAATTGTAGGCATTGTCAGACATCTCTGAACAGGAAAGAATATTGACCAATCTCATTTGTTGCCCAAACTGAATAAAATGCAAATAGAACTATGCAAATAGTTCTAGAGAACTAGAAAGAAAAAGCAGAAAGCAGTGAGTAGGGAAAAAAATCCCAATATTTATTAAACTGAAAAAGATGAGATCACATTTAGGGTTGATGTTTATCCAAGCAGATTCCTTCTTTGCTTTTGCAAAATGTGAAGAAACATTGCATCTGATGATTACTTCATTCTCCACTTCCCTTATTTATAGCAAATACCAAGAAACCATTTTCCTAACTGTTATGTCTTACCAAAATTCTCATCCACGTTTTTTTTTTAATGGCCCAAAATGGTTATTCTGGAAGATCCCAGAAAGCACATTAATAGCTTATATTCCATTCCCATAAATCAGCTGATAGTACCCATTTCATAGCCCAAACAATAGAAATAGCTGAAATTTTATTTAGTCTAGCAAACATTCCCTTAAGGAAGAGCAAGTAAAAATCGTGTAGACAGCCAATTACAGCAATAACTTCCCAGTAACACTTCCTACTACAAGATACTTTCTTGTCTTCTGAAATTAAAGCCAGAGAGAGTGCATCCGTTTATTTTTAAAAGAATTCATCATTTAGAGCAATGACAAACTGACCAAGTCACATATGCATCATCTGCTAACAACTGGGCAAAGGGTAGTTTAGGCAGCAGGTTTTCCAATTTAAAAGATCAAGAAATATTTTTCTCATTAAGTGGTGACCTCTTTTAAGTGGTGGGCGGTGGCCTTTGCAGAGTCTAGCTGACAGGTTTTTTTGAGGTATTGTTGAATGTGTGTCTTTCATAAATTAATTTTTTTTAATGAACAAATTAAGTACTTGATAACAAACTCCAAACGTGTACCTGAACCCTAAGTCCAACCTCCTGAGAAGCATTTTGTTCCCAAATTCAGTGTCAACATGTCCCATATGGTAAGGGCTGACTCTCACCGACATTGGAAATGCAGTACATATGGTGTACTGAGGAGAAATGTGCTTTGCAGTATGTCCAGTCACTTAGGGGATTCTCTGCAGATCTCTGTGACTCTGGGTTTGCAGGGAATGTTTCCTTTGTTTGGAAACCAGAGTTTGGAGGAGGATAAGGCAGACTGGAGTCTCTGCCCAGAATGGATTTGGGCTGTACCCATCATGTATCTCCAGACTTCTGAGATGGGAAGCATCTTAAAATAGATGGAGCCAACATCTATTATGCCCTGCTACCACATTTAACTACATTCAACTGAATTTTGCACTTAACCCGGTATCAATTAAATAGTGAAAAGTTTGTGCCTCTTCTATTGAGCTGGATGCTTCCAGTGTCTTGTTTTAAAAAGAATGCAGCACCAAAGATCATGAATTGGCATGGCACCAAGAGATTTAATTTTTTTTTTTTTAGAAATGAGCTAGAAAAACTATATTTTTCTTCTTACACACTGGAAGTATTTCTGTGTGTGGTTGCAATGATGCAAGATCTACATCTGTTCAGGGTTTTAAATAGTTTGAGAAGACAGCAGTTGTTTTCTTCAAGAGGAGAAATTAGTAAATTTTTAAATTAAGAGTGGAGGAGTAATACATGTTTGATGTGATCATTAAGAAACTTTCTATACTTAAAAAGTAAAACTCATGTTTTACATGTAGCTTGGGTAATTTTAGGTTGCGGTGGTGTTTAGCTCATCATCTTGCTTTTGCCTGCAGAAATGACTTGGGGATGGAAAAGGTGAGGAGAGGCCAGTGGCATTGGAGATCACTTCTTCTGCAGTTTTCATCATTCCATGAGGAGTTGTTTTACAGTTGACTCAATTGTTAAGATGCCTTTGCATTTTTATGTGCTCCTTGTAAACAGCAGTGGGGTGCTTTAGGCTTTGAAAACTTATATTCCTGATGTACTTTAGGAAGATTCTCAGATACTGTTGTAGAAATGGATTTCTCCCACTCACTGTAATGCAACATCTTTGTGGCCCAAGAACTTGGAATTTTGAGGACTCTGTTACTAATGATATCTAGGAAACATTCACCAAACTGTTCTTTAAAATACTTGATTTGTACTTGTCTAGAAGATGCAATGAAAGGATTTTCAGGGTTTTTCCTTCTCTCTTCAGTGTGTATGTCCTATAATCCAGGTTCCAGAATTAAGCTCATCTTAATGGTCTCTCTTTTGAGCAATTTCTCAGATGGGGAAAATTGTTTCATGTTTTGTTCACTACTTTTCCAGTACTAATCTTTGCTCATGTTAGAAATGTTACAGGTTCAGTGTGCAGGACAGCTGTCAACAGCTATCTGTAACATCTTTCTTTGTACCTAGTGCAGCATTAATATCCATCATATAAACTAAGAATGGGTTTTAGTGGTGAATTAGATGTAATAAATTTGTTCCCAGATGTAATTTGAGCTGCAGCAATTAAATGCACTACATAGCTCATCATCTCTCCAGATTTTCCTGACTCTGTGGCAGACTACAATAGCTTGAGTTTGGGGATGGGTTGAAGCATCTTCAAGTTTTTCAGTACTGGGATGGTCCTGAATCACTTCAGCTTGGAAGATAGGCTGAGGGTCTGTTCATATAAAGCAGACTTTGAGGTCATGTCTTGAAATCTGACTGGCAGCAACTGCATCCTCGTAACTTGAGCACTGCTCGACTGATTTAGGGCAAAATCAACTGGGTGAACTTAAACTGCTTGATTAGATGCAGGCACACCCTTAAGTTGCATAAAGCAGAGTAAATGCTTGGTCTCAAAGTGAAATATTGTTGCACAAACTGAGAGAGGTGCATTGAGTCATGTCTAGTTCTCCTCCCTTGGTATTTCATCCAGACCAGTGGTGAAATGGGTACAAAGGTATTCTTCTGGATGGGTGAGTTTGTATGCCTTTACCTGACTGAGTCTGTTAAGCTTAAGAAAATGAACATTTGAGGCAAATATTAAATTTTGTGTTTTATTTTTTTTTTTAAACTATTGGAGAAGACAGTGCAAGCAGTCTATGCGTTTATGAGGAGAGCACTAATCTTTTTAAATATACATAAAGCTCATCTAGGAATCGAAAGACAAAAGAAAGGATATACTAATATTTGAAGTTATGAACAGTTGTGACAAAAATTATTTAGTGTAAGACTTGGCAGTACAAAAAAGAGGTAGAAAGATCATAAATAGCTTGAGTATGAGGAAAACAGCTTAATAGTGAAATATAGTGAAATAGTTCTGCATAGGAAAAATAAATCATGCACACTCGAGTTTTTTATGGCTGGATTGGACAAAACACAGAGAATACATACTATGAATCAGAATCTATTTTCTATCTTTTACTTCTTCTGTTGTGTATTATCCCTTTCTTAAAGAAACAAACAAAACCCAATCCTAACTGCAGCTTTCATGTCTAGAAAGCAGAGGAGTTATTTTGTGAGCTGGATTCTCACCATTCATTGTCTGTTAGTGGCAGAACCCACACATCACACTGCTCTTTATTTCTATTTGTGCTGGAGAAAACCTACATATGGAGATAATTGTAAACGATCACTCTCATGAGAGAATGAGCAGCTGACTGAGCTATGTGTAGCACCATTACAGCTCTTCCTCAAGGCACTTAATTGCATATCATGAAGAAATTCAAAATTTTTTATCATTTTTTCAATTTACATTGAAATTCACATTCTGCAATGAATAAATATTCATTCAATAATGTGAATATATGGTCATTCTATATATAATGAATATATTCATTCAATAAGGAATATAAACCAGCCTGGTTTATGCTGATGTATGAAAAGATGAAGATTTTTAGATACCAATTAAGCTCCTGAACAAACCCCTTCCCCCATTTCCCACCCAACAGTTTTTATTTATCATTATTTTGATGTAGTGTCAAAAAATATTTTCCATTTGAGTTTCATGAGCATTCAGAAAGGCTCTGTCATATAGATACAAGCATTTTATAGGACCTATTTACTTATCAAATTATGGATATTCATATAAGCATGCAATCAAGGCATGGAACAAACTCAAGGATTACATTAGGATGTATTGGTTCTGTAATGTTTAATCCTTAACAGATCATCTCTCAGATTTTCTGCTCTTCTCTTGGTCTAGCTGGCTACCATTGTCACTGGCCATGGGAGTGGGATCTCTGCCTACTTTTGAAAGTTTCACCTTAATAGTTAGTGAAAAAGCTAAGAATTATTCTGATTCACCCAGAAGTACACAAGTCTTCTCAGATGACCAGGGATGCAGTCTTTGCTTTGATGACTTGATGGCTGATAATCCAGGCCTAGGGTTGTGCATGTGCTGTATTCCCAATGCCAGTGGTTCAAAACCAGCGAGGCTTCAGAACAATGATATATTGCTTGTTTTGTTGCTGAGCTATTGCCAGCCTACTCTTTGACACAATTTTTTGTCTGCATTTCTGTATTGTTATATTCTATTGCTGACCAATCAAAAAAAAAAAAAAAAAACAACAAGAAGAAAACTATCCCTCACTCTGACAGAGATCTCAATCTCTGTAACTGTCTATGGCTTTTTTTAAAAAAAGAAAGCAAACAAAATATTAGTACTTTTCAGCACAGCAATTGCCCAAGTTCCTCAGTCTATTCACTCATAGAGTTAAACATAATGTTCAGTAGTTTATTGCCCACATCCGTATAATGGTGGAGGAGGAGGAAGAACAGTTTCTGTGCAGGGAGAGCGAGAGGACCCTGGCATGGGAAAGGGAAAATAGGGGCTGAGTGGCAGGGAGCCAAACTTACGCTGTGGTGGTGGGATGAAATCAAGGTGAAGGAGAAGTGGGCTAGGAGGAAAGTATGGGTGTATAATATCACTGGGAGAGAGGAGGAGAGGTGGGAAGATGCGAGACACCACACCTGTGATCTGAGGGAGGGTGGGAAAGGAGTGGAGAGTCTGGGGAGTTTCAGCAGGTCTGCATTTAAGAACTGAATTAGGGATACAGTAAGGGCTTATATTCATATATCTGGTAGGTCTAGTTCTAGCCTCTGGATGCCCACTTACTCTCCTGGAAAGAGTTCACGAGACCTAGGATAACTCAGGTTAGAAGGAACCTCAGAAAGTGCCTAACCCAACCTCCTGCTCAAAGCAGGATCAGCTTGGAGACCATCCAACAGAGAGGAGATGGCAGAGTGTGTGTGTTGGCCTTTTAACATATTGTCTTAAACTGCCTTTTCTGAAGGAGTTAATGTTTTAAGCAACTGAGTGCACCTGAAGTTGTGAGTGGAGGCACAAAGGAGCTAAAGAAGAGGAGCAGAGCAGGTGGGAGGGCTGTGCATTTCTCACTGGGCTCCTGGGGAACACTTTGGTGTCTGTCATTTTTCTCGCCAGCCAGAAAAAGCTGCAAAGCCAGCAGAAGGCAAAACTAGCAAACACCAGCCTGCATTCCCAGGGCTCCTTTCATACCCGTCTTCCCCGACCCATCTGCAACAAGACAGTCAGCTCTTGGTTTCTTTGCTTTAATCTGATTCAAACCTACCTCGAAAATGGAATAATATAGAAGACTGTCCCAAAGTCAAACTTGGGAGCTTAAACCCCAGAAAACTAACAAAATAAAAGTAAAATTAAAATATCATGTTCTCTTGGCTGTGCTACCATAACTTGCTTAAAATTTAGTCCTGGAGGTAACAGCCAGAGTTTGAGAGGCTCCTGATCAGTCATGTATGTCTTCTAGCATCTCATCAGGTCTGTGTAACTGTTCTCTTCTTATTCTCTTAGGTTTACCTCATTTCCTTTTCTTCTTCACTTGAATGAAAATGGAGCATTGGCAGCTTACCCACAGAGACAGTTGTCTTTTGTGTTCAGAGTATCTCCCAGGTCTCGTTCTCCTCACCTTGGTGTCATACCTCCCTTTCTACTCCAGTTTTTTCTCTACTCCTAGATGGTCTAATATATGTTCTTAAAACCTCTCCTATTTTTAGATTCCTCTACGTATTACTCTACATCATAAAGAGTATTAATTATACATAGATTCTGTTAAGCTCATGATCTCTGGTGCATTACCAGCTATCTCTGGAGACAGAGCTTGCTGCATTTGAATGCATTATTAAAGCCGATGACAGGCTGAGTGACAAGTTGTCTGCATTCCAGCACCTCCTTGTGCCCACTTCCAGCCTTAGAGGTTATGATCCCCCCAAGATGACACTTGGGCATAACTCATCTTACCCCAAATTGGATCCCAATAGTGGAATTGCATTTACTAGACCTCTGCTGAATGCAGAGAGTCCAGACGTGGAGTACTCAAAACAAACAAACAAAAAACAACAGCAAAAAAATCATTGAGGTATCAGTCCTTTAAGCAACAGGTCTTTGCTGTGACAGAGACTGTCTAGGTGAGTGCACTCAGGTGGGATTTGTGAAAGCCATGAGAGCAGGGAGACAGAGCAGCAATTACTTCCTGCACTATCTTGGATGCTGCTGCTTCTGTCCTGGTTTTTGTCCCTTCTTTTTTTTCTAAACATAGGTAGCTCTGCTATTACCAGTGTTGCCTGGATACCATCAGTGTCTTCACTCCAGCAGTCGTCACTGAAAAACTGAATAAAGAAAACCATATCAGGCAACTTAATTTCAATGAGGCATTTTCAGTTGAAGATCCTTTTATTGCACTTACTCATTTGCACAGATCCCCATCACTCTTGATACAGTTTAATTTTATGACTTCCCCTATAGCTGATTTTCTACTGACTGGAAAACAGAGGCATGATGGTGAATTCCAGTTCTCTGTTTACCTCTTGCTATGAACCTCTCTAGATTTTTCTAGCTAACCACAAATTAAATTGTCCATGAGAACAATAGAGATAATGAGGCAAAGATAGTTGTAAAAATGTTGAACTGTTATTTCAAGAATAAACCATGCTGTAGACAAGTACAGAGCTCTTGTAGCAGCATCCCATGACTCTGTTTCAGTGTGTCCCTTTGCTGTCCCTCCTGAGCAGTCTTTCTTTGAGGTTTCTGAATGAATCTAACATTACTGATGCACCTCTCACAGAGGACTTTACTCATCTCTTTTACGTAGGAGCTATCCAGCCTCTTTTTCGTCTTTGTAGAGGTAGATGTTGTGTGCTGGAATAGAGCCGTGTCTCCCAGTCTCATTCATCCTAAGTTCAAAGCCCTTCTTTAGTCTCTAACACGTGTCCACACTGAGCTGCTTACCACAAAACCTGCCCCAACCACTACTGCTGCTCGTCTTCCCACTGCTGCCCATCCTGAAGAGGTAGGACTAGGAGTTGGCAGAGATCAGGTGCAAGAGCTGAACAAGAGAAAGTGTTCCCCAGAAAAGAGGAAATAATTTCTAGGACTCACTTTCATTTTTCTCCTTCCTCAGAGCGAGTCACTCTGAAAGACCATGGGCAGTGCTCCCGTACAGTACCTGTGTGGGGTTTTCTCCCTGTTTGCAGACGTCATGACCACTTAGTTCATACTAAATACTATATTTATGCAGTGACTTTCATCTTCTCAATTGTACTGCTGGTACTTTACTTATAAGCCTATACTGCTGTTACTTTTCTAAGTATTTTCAATGTATTAGAGGCTGTTCTAAGCCTCTAATACATTGAAGACTAAAGAAGCAGAAATTTATTGCTCTGTGATGCAATTTGCCTTGAGCCTGTCCATACAGTGACTTGGTAGGAAAATGGGGAGTGAAACAGTAAGGCTGATCAGTGCCCTGTTTTCCTGACATTTCCACATATGACTGAATCAGAGCAGTTTAAGCAGTGTCCCTGCGTGGGAAATAGGAAGGGTATTGCATCTTTTCAACCACGTAAGAGCCTGCTGGATACGTCTGAAATCTTACAGGAACTGAGTGTTGGTTGGCTGCAGGAATGGACTGCTGGCTGTTTATATCATGGTACGGTACAACAACAACACACATGAGATATATTTAAACTTGTCCCAGGGCAGGTTTTTGCTATAGCACTTGATATTCTAACAAACATATATATATATGTAAAGGTCTTTATATTTCTGTTCTAGGTTGTGCATTTATTTCTGTCTTTTTCCTAAAGAAGACCATGAGGACTGCTGATATATTGGGTAAGTAAGCATTTGCTAATCTAGACATGTGTGCTGCCATATGCTTAGCAAGCTGTAACTCTCACGCAGCCCCCCACCTTCACACTCCCACTTTCCCGAGCAAGTGTTTCAAGGCAGATATTTTCAAAATTGGGGAAAAGTGATAAAAAGAGAGACAATCTTCAATGCATGAGGAAAAGACTGTATTCCCAAATCCTCTGCTCTTACAACCATAATTCATTCCTTATGTGTCCTTATTGCTCAAATTTATTTTAATTTTCTATTTTTGCCTCTGAGGTTGTCTTTAGTATTATCTTTATGAGTACAACACAGAATTAATAAAAACAGGGATGTTGTTGAGGTACTCATTCAAATACAAGATTTTTTTTTCTTACTGCATACATATTGCACAAAGAATTCAAGCTCAATTTAAAGTGATAACTTCCCTTCTGGTCTTAGTTTTATCACTTCAAAAAACAAATAATCATATTGTCAAGTGTTCAGTTGGGAAATGTGGTCTTCACTGTAAAAGCCTGTCAACTTTTTGTCTGTGTCCAAGATTTTTTTGCATATCAAAACTGCCTGCCTTGAACACAGTAATAGTGAGAGAAAAGCACATTTCAGGGTTTGGGCTTTACACCAAACCATCTCAACTGAGACAGTGCACCTGATGCAGGGCACCTGATATTTCTGTGGGTTTCCAGCATCTAGGCTTGATTGTCCAAACTGTAGTGAGGACAGCTGTTCTGATGAATGTGTTGGAGAGATCTGTTCAGTATCGTTCCAGGAATACTATATACGATTTACTTAGGTTTGGAATCCAAGTTTGCCAGCTCAGCTGCTAAATTCAAAACCCCCCCTCACTTCACTGATCATGTTTCCCTTATGGTCTTATACACTGTGTGTTGCTTTAACTAGTGTTCAGCTGATTTATTTTATTTCTGTGAGTTTGACTTTGCAAGATGGATTTAACAATGTTGCTACATTCCATAAGAATGAGCTGTATGATGGGAAATATGGTGATGGTTTTGCAAGCACATAAATATAACACAGTTCTGCTTTTCCAAGGGAACTGTGTGAGATAGCAGTGCCAGCAAAGCCCTCCGGATGTGCTTTGTTTTGTATTCCTGAGCCTTGCATTCTACACCGATTTATAGCTTTACCAAGAATTTTAAAGATTACTTGAAGAAAAATTGATTAGCTAATATCTTCCTTAATCCAATACAGTTTATGATCTTAGGATCAGCTCACATCTATCTTGATACTTCAGTGAACATCTGTGTTTGTCAGTTGGATGTCCACAAGGCAGAACTTGCAGATTTTTCTTAAAAGCATAATAATGCAAGTTCAACCTTGAAAAGGGGCCCTGGCAACCTAGTGGCTGAACAGTCTATTGCAAATCATCCTTTTATAGAACAGTTCGTAGATCTGCAAATACAACAGGGAGCGGCCAGAATGTTGACCTTATGACAGCTTCACATGAGCATTGGACTGGCACATATGTGTTGCATCTGATGCTTCTAGGGCAGGTTGATAGCTGGTGCAGATCTCTGTGGCCACACTGACTTTGGGACAGTTATGTTTATTTACACTGGTTAATGATCCAGCTGACTGCACTGGTAGGAAACTTGTCCTTTCGGTTTAGGCTGCGTTTGTGTGATGCACTTTTTGCCTGTGAGAAATAAGAAGGATTGATTCTCCTTTGCCATAAATTTGGGGTTAGAATTGACAGTATTTGAAAATGCATTGTTGAGTTGGAACCCTAATTCACATGGCTTTACTGACAGCTTTTTTCACATTTCCAAAATTCTTTGAGTCTTTAATAAAAATTAGGATAGATAAGGCCACAAATGCAAGGTAATCCAAGTGCCTAAGTACAGATCTGCTTAAATGGGCCTAAATTTTCTTCTAGAAACTGTTTCCAAACCAGCTGAAGATCAAGTATGACCATGATTACCAAATACTGTACTGCCAAAATAATGTGTCCTTTTTTTTAAAGGAGGAACACTGACAATAACAGGGATATACTTGTTGGTGACATTCGCTCCAAATGTACCTCAAGAGCTCACAGCACGACAAGTACAGAATTACTTAGTGAGCTGGCCTTTTTTGGTATATTCAGTGAGTATCTGGTTCACGTTACTCCCTTAATCAGAAAAACTGGGGTTACTGGGCTTTTTACAGCATTATGAATTAGTGGTAGAAAAACTGCTCCTGAAGATAAATTGCATGATTTTCATAGGAAAGAAAGTCCCTCATCATCCTACTGAATCTAAGCTGAAAATATGCAGCAACAAAAGATATTTTTTAACTACATGTCAGGGGAAAGTCATAATTGTGCAGGATTAACAAGAGTGGAAAGATTTTGATGTTTGGGGAACTAGAGGGAAAACCTAAATATTGGTACTGCTTAAATTTCCTATTTATGTGTTCATGCCACCCTGTCTGCCTGTACATCTAAGTTACAGGGCTTTTCTGGAATGTGATGGAACTGTGCTTTTAAAAATGAGGCTATGTATGTTCTTGGTCCTGCTTTTTTTTCTTTCATATCACTTTGTTTTATTCCCATGTTGTTAAGCCTGGCTGAAAGGAGCTTTGTATGGAGCTAAGATGTGAAGGGGTGGCCTGCTTCACTGCCACTTAGGTTAATCTGAACCTAAATTAGAATTCAAATACAAGAATACCATTTTGATTAAAGTATCTATATACAAACTTCAAACACCATACATCTTCTTTGATGTAGTTAGTTAACATCAGGAAGAAGACCAGAGTGAGTAGGATGAATTTCTGTCCCTCTTTTCCTCTGGAAAGCTGAAAATGTTTTCCTCCAGCTGAATGTAAAAGATGCAATATAGGAGCTTCAGAAGCAGTTAGTTCTTCCCAGTAAAGTGACTCACTCAAGTTAGATTCTTAGTGCCCAGGCTTTTCTCAGTAGGAATCTCAGTTAGAAAGCCACTGAGTAGACAGTTTAAGGACCTTAATCTTTTAGCCAAACTTCAGACTTTACATGCATCTAACTATCCATGAACTACTGATTAAACATAAATTACATGCTACCGTAAAAAATGTTGATCCTCGCTTTCAGTTTGTTGTGCATTTTAAACTCTCTATTTTTTGTGCCCTTTAAAAGATCCTGAAAGATGGTGATAGAGCACAGTGGAAGAAATTAATATTCATGCTGTGTAACTCACAACATGTGCTTTCAATCAGGCAGCAGAGAGGCTTTTGAAGACAATACCCAAGAGTTTTGGGGTACCCAGTAAGGGTAGCTTCAGCATCCACAAGAGCTTCAAGAAGTCCGTGCAATCAGCAGAGTAAGAGGAGGGAGTTCAAAATAGGGATGTCAGTGCTCTTTCTTTTCTACTGGATATCACCCTCTACCATTCAGTTCCACTTAAAGATGATAAAGTAGCCTGACATTTTAGGCACAGATTTTAAATTGTTGATTCACCCATTTGTATAGAAATGGTGGGGAGAGAAATCTCCCTATCCATGCCCAGCAACAGCAGAAATTTCTGTGTGATACACCATTCCAATTTTCTTGAAACCAACACCTTGATGGAAAAGGGCTTTTCCCCACCTCAGGACTCTTTTGACTTAATTTCAGGAAAAGTTTTCAAGAATACAATTGAATGAGTAGGAAGAGTGTGCTGTATTCTTCTTAGGAGGCATTGGGAGGAGGTAGCAGGTAACCCTTGAACTTTCTTTCCCCTCTTATCCCTTTTCCATACCTCAGGCAACATCTAATTCTACATGTAGAGCATAGGTTGTAGGGAAGGATGGAGCAAATACACAGCAAATCTTCTTGACTCAACAATATTTCAAGTTTTAATTGTTCCTTCTGTTCCGTGGATTCATCTCTGTTGAGCTTCCTCTGACCGAAGAAAAGGGATGATGAAAGGCTCCACAAGAGACTCTGAAATACCAGCCTGATTACCCTGGTATGCTGCTGGAAGATCAGGCAAATCCTGCTGTAAACATTCACTTTGGGCAGGGAACAAGCTCTTCAAAATTGTTTGTAAAATGCCTAGCACGGGTTGGCTGTTGGCGTAAAAAAGTACAGCAGAAGCTGCAGAGTTTCCAGTATAAATATACAATGGGGAGACAGTACAGAAGTATAATGCAGTCCAACAGTCTTCCTAAAAGTAGCCCCGAAGTGTGGTCTGCTGAGAAATACACTGCTCCAATGGTACAAAATATTCTCTGTGGGTGGTAAACCATCCCCATGTGGCACTCCACTGGTATATTCTGCAGAAGTAGCCTCTGATTCCCGCAAGACAACTTTGAGTCACCTTCTGAGACTCTGCAGTAGCATAATTATGTCTGAGCAAGAATGACTATCCTAGCTTGTTTTTTTCTCTTTTGCTTATGTGCACTTTGAGTTTCTACAGAAGACCTAAATCATAGATGAAGCTCTTAGGTTTCCCTAAACAGAAGCGTAGTAAGAATTGGGTTGTTAATATTTAATCTCTGCAAAATCAGGTTCAAAACATTTCTGGTTTTCTTTCAAAGTGCCTAGAAGACTGTCCTGTATATTCCAGAAAAGCAGTCGAGGCAGACAATGCGGTATTTTGTTCTGGTGCCTTCTGGTAATGCTTAGAAACATGGAAAACATGATTATTAAAAAATGTTGATGAGATGTGAGCTTGAGGAGACCTCAGTAGAGATTAGTTATAATAGCAAAGATGATTGTAAGCAGGTGAAATTCCTTCAATTCCTCTAAACAGAGTATGTGAAGCTGATATAATCTCTGCACTTCCCATTCCTGGACTTCATAGTCATCACTACCACAGCTATCAGTGATGAGGGTAAGGTCTGTTTTGGGTAGGAAGCAGCTGGGGCACCCCAGGAGGATTCCTGGCTGTATGAGGCCCTGTTAGGAGCCATGCACTCTGCTTGCAGTGTGACTTAATTGTCATAGACTCTCCCTTGTCTTCTGATTAAAGATGGCCTGTAGGTTGGTCACCAAGTGGCAGAGAACCGTGGAAGCATATTTAGGCTGCTGGGCAACAGTAAGTGAGAACTAATTGTTTGAACTTCCTGCTTAGTATGTGAGACTCGACAGAGCTGAGTAAACTGAAACAGCAGCCCTGAAAGCAAACATCATTTATCTCCCTAGGTTTGTCACAGGACTGCCATCTCTGGCCCTATACCATGGCTGCTCTTGGGGTTTCCCCAGGAGGTAGAGGCAGCCACGCACATGGACCTGTGCACCCCTTCCAGAGCTGCCATCAGGGACTCCAGTGTCCTTTTGATGGTTTTGCTTGGCTGTTTCCTTTCCTTTCTTGGTGGGTTGGTTTGCTTTTAAGCAAGAGGAGATCACAGGGAAGCTTTATGGTAGCTTTAGCAAGAGAAGACATGATGAAACGATGAGGACCAACAGAAGGCTGATGGACAGAGCCAGCTACGATGATCCAGCTTAGTCAAAGCTGGTGCTGCTTGGCACTACCTGCCACTCAGGGGGTTGGACTGAGGTGGAAGAGCTGCTGTGATGGAGCAGTTTGAGCAAGTGACTGTCCCTTGGCTTGTTTTTGGATGATTGTTCTTGCACAGTTTGAAATCTCAGTGACAGGACAGGTGATGGTGCTTCCTGCTGCTGCGATTGTCTAGAGGATATAAAACGAAACAGTGTAGGTGGAGCTGGCTGCCTGCAGTAGAGTTGTCTCATGGGTTTCTGCACACTCTGTGGTAACCACACCAAGGGTTTGGGAAGGGTGACTGGTGCTCAGATTTGCACTGGTGAGGGAAGCAGATCTCACAGTGCTGTGTCACCTGGTGCCATGGCCCAGTCCCAGTCACACCATCCTGTATGCCAGTCCTGAACTGGTGTGTCATAGAAGAGAATACCTAGGACATCTCTGGGACTCCTTTCTTAACCTTTCTGAGTGGGGAATATTGATTTAGCACGGATTTCTTCTATTCTGTTACCGATTGTTTACTGTCAGAATACCAAATGAAGCTACTTGGTGGCTGTTGTAGTTGCAGCCTGATAATGTGATATTCCCCTCTGGCCCTAAGATGTGTTTGCCAGTGGCACAAAGGGCAAAGCTGCCACCTTTACTTTTCCTCTCAAGTCCCTTCAAAACCCTGTCATAGTTTCCAACAGGGAGGCCAAGATGCACTCACCTCTCTGCAGAGCTTGACATTTATTGTGCCTTGGTTCCTGATTTAGACGTTGCCAGTGTTGCACTGGTGAATAAAGTGGAGAGGCTGGCCAAGTTACTTCCTGTGAGACTGAGGCAAAAGCCTCTTTTCCACCAGCTGGTGGCCCAGCATTCGTGTCTGGGTGCAAGCCTGGTGGGGAGGGTTGTCAGTCTGGAGGAAGATGAGACCAGCACTTCACAAAAGATTGCAAAGATTATTCAGTTAGGATTAGCCTGGTAGTCCAGGAATGCTTTTGGTTTTGGGGTTTTTTTTAACCAACAGCCAAATGCTTTATTCTATTCAATACATATAAAAACAAACAAACACCAACCAAACACCCCCTCCCCCCAACCAACCAACTTTGTTGTTTTGGTTTTTCTAAATGTGATAAATATTTGACATTTTTTAAAGAAAGGTGGTATAAAATCCAAATTTGTGTTCTTCATGTTTTGAAATGCAATCGTCTCTTGGCTGTCTTTGGGAGAAAGGGATCCATCTGAAGGTAAATAAAAATTGAATTAAAGCATAATTATGTTCTGTTCATATTTTTAAACACTACTGAGCTGGGGAGGGTATAAGTGTGGCAGAGAATTTTAGTAACTGGGCATATCTGACAGCTTTCCTGCTGCAGTAACTCTCCAAAATGAGAAATGAGCTACTTACATTATATAATCATCACTAGTAACTGTTCCATCATCTCTTTGGAAATTTCATCAGCACAGCACCCAGGTACTTTTGAGTCTAGTGCTGTCTTATGGTGGCTGTTGGTTTAAGAGTGAAGTGGCATTATGAAACATAAAATAGTATGCTGATGACAAAATCAAGAAGATTAACAGGTGTTTCTATGATTTGCTTTGTTGGCAAAAAAGAACAATAATGAGATTCAGTAATGATGACAGTCTCATTTTCTGTCTTATTTCCCCCATTTGATTACTTTCTGACATGCACAAATGAACTTCTCTATCTTCATGCTGTCTCTAAGGCTGCCAGGCTTCTGAGCACCCCTTAGTGCAGAGGTGCATCACTCCTGCTTTCATAAGTCTTCTGGGCTTCACAGAAGCTTTATGGCCCTTGAACTTGCTGTTTTCTTTAGGCATAGAGGGATATTTGGGCAACTCCTTTGGGTAGGAGGCAAAATACCCATGCTATTGAGATGGAAAAAGGTAAGAGTTACTGAGGGAATCTGCAGAGAGACATTAACATCAAGTCAGCAAATTTAGCTGTCTGTCACTTAGCTGTCACATGTTGTTGAAGGAGCGAAACTGGACCATGCATGGTGTAGGTAAAGCTGCTTCAGCATCTCAGCATGTCCTGTAGTGTGATCTAGTGTGTCACTGAACTTTTCAGTGTAAGCTCCTGGCAGGTACCTGTGATTTGAGAGATACCACGTGAAATAAATGCTTTCCTCCTCATGATGTAAGGCAGAAAATTTGGACAAAGTTTTGAGGGGAGTTTTTAGTAGGAATGGTGAGAAGTGCAAAGAGGGTAGCAAAAACAAGCTTGCACATCGCAACGAGTGAGTGACATTAGGAATACTGTAGCTAAAAGGAGAGATTGCTCTTTCTTTAGCTAAGTGCTTTATTCCATGGGAATTATAAACAGAGTTTTTGTAAGTATTATTACTGATAAATATTGGTACTTCTGCTGTCACATTAAAAAAAAGTCTTCTCAACATTACCAGTGATAAAATACAAATAGAAGTGCAAAAAGAAAAACTAAAGATATAAGAAATGCTCAAAGTTTAACTTTTGCTATAACAGGAAAGATAAATTACAACAGTTGTTTGATAGCTCAGTCAACTGTCAATATTTATTTTTTAGCAGAAGATATTTTACAAAGCCATTTTTCTTTGAACAGCTAGAGCAGCAAAAATGAATATGACATCTCAAAGACTTTGAATGAAGCATTTATTACATAGTTTCAGAGCTCTAACTTTCTTCTATTTTATTTTCAGATTTTAGAAATTATAATATTCTGCATTCTCCTCTATTTTTACAAAAGCAAGTCTGTGAAACACATCATGGTTCTATTAATGATGGTAGCACTACTGGGTAAGAACATATTCACTTTAATGTTCCTGTCTATTACTTGATAATTCTTTGTCACTTTGTCTCTCCAGATAGTTTAGATTAGAGCCATTTCAAAGCAGTGTGCTGAAGGAGAATCACTGAAACATTTCACATGATTTTTACTGGGGTCTCTCTGTGAAGAGAAAAGCTGATTATGAAACAGTTTCTATGCTTATTGCTGGGATTATTTCTTTTTACAGATACCCTCAAATTAATGTGCTATGTGCAATGGTGTTCTGAAACTTTTTTTAGATAACACTTTAGGTTTGGATCCTGGGAAACTGGACTATTTGAAATTTTGTTTTGGAGAGCATGCTGTGAAAATCAGTTCTCTAAAACAGAGCAGCTGAAGACCTTGTAAGTGCTCTGTAAACAAATGCAGTGATATGCTGTGACTGTACAACAACTTTAGTTATCTCTGACTATTTGTGTATGCAACATCTTGTATTTTACCACCTTTCCTGAAGAAGAACAAGAAGTCAGTGGGCCACTGAAGTTTGTTTTCTATCATTGTCACCACAATCAATAACCAGGGAAATACAGGAGATCATTTTATCAGCAGCTTTCAGTAAAGTTAAACTTGAATCTGTTTTAAGAAATGTCGGGAGGTCATCTCTAAAACTCCTATGCTTGCAGGCTTATATGAAGAATTTTCACCACCTCGTGTGACAAATTCTCCTGTCCTTGTCTTGCCATTTCTCCCTGAAACCCTCATGGCACACCACAAGTCTTTGGTTGAAGTGAGAGGTGCTTGAACTGTGCCATTGAAGTCAAAGGTTATTTTTTTACTGAGTTCAGTGGGTGCGTGTATCAGTCTGCAAAGATTTACATTTCTAATGGAGATGACCATGAGAGTTTTGATAAAATAGTATTTCACTAAATTTCACCACATACAAAATTTGGATTTAACTGAATGTGAAAAACCCTCACAGATTTATTAACTCCCTTCCTTCTGATCCCTGAGTGGTTTCTTACTCAGCTGAAAAGCTCAGACTTTCAGAAGAATTTTTTGGGGACAGTCATCCCATGTAGGTTTCCCAGCTCTAGGAACATTAGGATCTGTAGCTCTGCAGAAGCATTGAAGGATTTCCAAGCTCCCTGCATAAGGCAGAGATGGAAGAGCCCCCAGAGCCTTAGGTCTAGCTGCTCTTGGTTTGGAGGAGGGAAGTGTGAGTGTGGCTATCCCCCAGCTCCAGAGCTAGCACAGAGCCTTGGAGCTTTGGCAAAGCTCGCCTGAGCTGCTCTGCAGCTTCCAACACGGCCATGTGGAGTGTGAAGCACTGTGCACTCCTGAGCAAAGGTCCAGCCTCCTTCTTCATAACTGGAAGCCTAAAGATTTCCAGATGTGTTCCTACACATCACTGCTGCAGTTCTGGGCAGGCCCACCGTGATGCTGCCCCGAGCAAGCCCTGGGAGACCTGGGCAGTTGGTCTGTATAGCCCTGCTGACTCTGCCTTGCATCCTGCCAGCCCCGATGCTGCCAGTCTGAAAGGGACACGCGGAGCTGCTGAGCAGCAGCAAGGCTGCAAACCTGTGCCCTGGCAGGCACTAACTGCAGTTTGGTGGTCTGGCTGCAATCAACCGAAAATACATTTTCATCTGGTGACTGCTGAGGTTTTTATGAGCATATGCAGCCTGAGGAAAAATGTATCATTATTTCTGCTGTATTGAAAAAGACACAAACAAACAAATCCTGGTTCATGGGAACTTCTGAAATACTGACATTTCCCTTTAGCATGAAATGCAGAACCACGTCTGACTCTGGTTCCTGCAGCTGTCCTGGAGCCTGGCAATTCCCACAAATCTGCACTTAGAGCACTCTGCTTGGTCTCTGACCTCTCTGCTGAGCGAAGTGATGGAGGTGCTGAAAAATTGCCCGTAACTTTTCTCCCAGCTGTGTGACACAGGCACTGCCCTTGGAAGGCCCTGCCTTCCACCCACTTCCCCCACTTCCAAAGGGGTGGGTGCTCATGGAAGGTGATATATTCCTGCTGGAGTGTTCATACAGATGTAAATTAAATGTAGAAGGGTTTCTTTAAAGAGAGGGCAGCCTTGTGTTTCACTGGATATGCAAGCTGCTTTCACCGACAAGAAAACACAGAGGTAATCACAAAACCTGATGAAGTTTTGCTTAGTACAACTCTGCAAATTCATTCGGTGAGAATCATCTTACCTCAAGTATATACTCAGTTATCATAAGCTTGGGGCAAATTATTTCAGATTATAGTGGGATTTCAGAGTTTTCTGCCGTAACAGCTGGAAAGTAACATCATTTTTCACACTAGCCTTGAGGGGAGGTCGTTCTAACAGACAAAACAACTTCCTAGGTTTGAAACTTGTTTCAGAGTTGCTTTAATGAGAAAGATCATTCCACATCTCGAAGAATATAAACCAACCAACCAAACCCCCTGGTGCTTTCATTTCTCTCTTGTTAAAATTATGAGGCATGGAAACTGCTCTTTTATCAGAAAAATTTTAGCAATCTTTACCCTTAGCTGGACAATTCAAAATACTCATTTTTACCTGTAAGTGTTCTTTTAAAAGAATGACTTCCTCATGTTAGAGTGCAAATCTCAATTTTTATGTGGATGTCTTGTTGGGGTTTAAGTTATTTTTGACTTTGTATCGTAGCATTTGCACCACCGCAGGCCAGCATTTGACCTCTGCTCAGTTTTACAGATGTGTTTGTTAAACCACTTCACCTGTTTTCATTACAGAGAAAGAAGTGAAGTGCTTGATGGAAAGGTTGTCATGAAAGCAGTGAATTTCTTGGTGATGAGCAGAATCATCACAGGATGTATGCAACTCTTAAACTCCCCCTGAACTTTTGGACTTTCTATAAGAGAAATGCTTGCACTCAAACCCACAGACCTGCATTCATTCTTCTTCCCCCTCCTTTTCCCCCAACCCTTGGCCTGAACCTTTTGCACAGTGCAGGTCTCCTTGCCAATCTGCATGTTACAGGAGGATGAATCAGACCACTGAAATCCAACACTCCCAAGCTCTGCACGAGGGTGGAACTGGATCTCAGCTGGGGGACGGTGCTCCTGACAATTAATTACCTTTCTTCAAAGGTCGTCTCCGCATCCTGACTCTTGAAATTTTTAGGGTTTTTTGAATTTGTTACATTTTATTTGCAGTAAGCACAGACTTCTTGGGTTAGCTTCCACAAACCAAGAGCTCCAAAAGGAAATCTGAAGTAACTCTTAGCTAAACTCTCAGCCTCTTTTCTAAAAGATTTGTCTTGCAAAACCTCTCTGAACTGGCAACATGTATTAAAACCACTGCCTGCTGTCTGAAATTTGTTTGTGGTGATGCAATGATAGTGGTTAAATGGATTGACACTACTGAAATACTCTTTCTGTGGGATAAATCCAGTAAATGGTCTTAAGAGCCTGGCCTCTGAAATGAAGTGCAGACCTCTGTGTTGTTTGTCTGCTCTTCATATATATATAACCCATGGGAAGAGTTAGGTGCTTTGGGATATGATCCCAGAAGTCAGCTTTGTCCAGCTCCTGTTTCAGAAGAGAAATCCTGAGGGTGACAAGAGTGTCACTTGCAGGCTACTATAAAGAGGCATCCTAACTGCTTTGAACAGATAACCAGACCTCTCAGACGTCTCCTGAGTACTGTACCACGGGCTCCAAATTAGCAGTTGGAGCTAAATAAAGTCTGTGTGGAAGATGTAGAAGTGAGAAGTGTGGCTGTTGTACCACCTTCAACTGGGAGTCCAGTGTGCTACAAGAACTTAAAGGCTAAACACAAAGCATACTTGGACCTAAGGCCACTGAGCTTAGACAGTAGCTTAGCAAGCATTTATAAAATCATACACTTGTTTTAGGTGCCCAAATCCTTCCTCAGTCTTATTTTAAGTGATCAGACCTGTAGCTCTGACCTGGATCCTTGTCCTCCCTCACTGATGTGCTGAGGTCACTGCTAATCTGAATCCAGCCCTGCTAATCTCTTCCTTTCCCTTTCAGCATCACTGACCGTCATTGCTGTTAAGGCTGTGTCCAGCATGATAGCACTTTCTGTGAAGGGGAAAATGCAGCTAACTTACTCTGTTTTCTATATCATGATTGTTTTAATGGCAACTTCTTGTGCTTTCCAAATCAAGTAAGTGAGATTCGACTTACCTACTAACCCTTATACATATTTTTTCTGTCAGTTTTATTTGGATAATCATGGATAATGATTCCAGATACAAGTTGCATTTTAAGGCACCAAATTCCTGCCAGAGCTTTGACAAATGCGTGAATTGCCTCCAGCTGATTGTATTGTTTATTTAGGCTTTATTTCTTAGTTTATAATTGATTGTTAGGGACACCGCCTCCTCTCATTATCACCTTAAACGAGGTCTTCCCAGATTTACTTGCCTAGTTTTGGCACAGGTCTTAACACACTAAGTGAAATTTATGCTTATGTAGTCATTTGGGGGTTACTTTTAGGAACCTTTATTGCTGAATAATCAAATAGCCATGTTTACTCTCATTATTCATGTCTGTTCCCCAGCTTTATGGCCCTAGTCAGACTGAAGAAGGGAGTTTATCCCAACTTTCTCCCCACCTCTGTTAAATCTGCATGTTGCACTTTGCCATCCTGTCTGACTGTACCTTTCAAGCTTTCCCTGCAGGCTTCTGGTCTGTGAATTGATTGGTTTATGCTGCCTTTGCAGATTGCTGGGGGTGGCAGCACGGTACAATATGTCTTGCAGCTGAACAGAGTCTGTTCCCTTTCTGCCTGTCCCTCTGCTTCTGGTGCTGATAGCAGCCTTCAGTAATCTCATCTAGACTACTCCAGTGTGAGACTGAGTTGTTGTGGGTTTTTTGGTTTTTTTCCAGTAGAAAAGCCAACCCAGCTTTTTCGTGGCAGAACATACCATTCCCATGTGGAATCAGAAAGTCCGTGCATTATTATGCACTGACTCTCCATGGCTGACTCAGGAACTCCCCTGTAACAGATTATAAAGTGATTTACATCCAGCTTGTCTTCACTGGGAGAACAGCTCCAGGCATTTAAAATAAGAAATAAGTGCTTGGTAAATAAGAAGCTGCTGAATTAACCTCTCCATCTTGTAATTTTTTTCTTTCTTTCTTTTGCTGGCCAAAATTAAAGCAGAATTGAAACGTGCCCGTTTCATTCCCTGGGCTCAGTGTCCCTTTCTCTCTATTCTTTTGGATGCATTTTCTAACAGGGACGGTGCTGTCAGTCTAAATTTTTCATTTTATTTGTTTTCTCCCTTATTTTATTTGACTGTCATTCATTAGCTCAGAACAGCCTGTGCTGCAACAATCTCCTGGATCCAGTGCTGGGCCTTGGTATCACTGTTTTAGTCCCTGTGACCAAGTTTGTTGCAAATGGGAGAAAATAATGAGGTGTTTTCAATGACTTCAAAATCCTGACTATCCTGTGGATATGTAGGATTTCTTTATTTTTAAAGCACCATGGAGACTGTTCAACAGTTGCTAAAATAACCACGCGATTATTTTAATGGCTAAAACAGATCCAAGCTTGGATTTTTACTGTGCACGTATATTGCAGCAGTGAAATGTTCAAGTGTGGTTCTTTTTACAGGCTTGAATATACTCTGCAGACTCCTGTTTTTTTTCTCTGAAATGACCATTCATATAACAGAATATCTACAGGTGCATCCACAATTTCAGCTCACGATTCATCACTCTATGGGTGGATGTTGATAGCTGTGGTCTCTGTACAAGTAGGTTAATTGCTTTGCCTTTTTGCAGATTGTGGAGGCTGCTCCACAGCCGGTGTCTCAGTCCTGCAGGTCTGTGTGCAGTGTATGCTCCTGTGGGCCTGCACACTCTTGCTCATGGTTCTGGTGAGGGTTCATGTTGCCTTGCTGAAGGGCAGGGCAGAGAGTTTCCAACCCAAGGTGCACAAGCTTGAAGCCACCTTCCTGGACTTTCCGAGGAGGACAGAGTGTCTCTGGGGTGTGATTGCATGGATAAACATACAAACAGGTGTTTCAGCCAAACTGGATTGAGCCATAGCAGCAATGTGGACTTCAGCAAAGTGAAACAGTTCTTACGAGAACTCACGTGTTCATGTCCATGATGCAAATATACCCTTACACAACCTGTTTGAATTAGAGCAACTTGTCCCTGGCTGCTTGCAGGCAGCACTGCTTCCAAGAACCAATCTTCCAAGATCATAAGCAATACTACCCTAGCATTCCTCCCTTATCTGTGGCAGACAAAATTTTTCCAGCAATGCTTCAAAAATATGTCCATTTACAGCCTATGGCTAGAAGAATCCACACCAACCTTCCTGCTTTCACCTATTCATTTGTGCTCAGCAGAGTCAAAACCAGAAAGTAAATTCAATATGTGTGTGCTGTCCAGGGCTACTTGCTATTGTGGTGAGAAATGGTCACACTTATTGTTAAACTGACAAGAAGTGGCTTAACCTGACTTAAAGTGCAAGGAACCTCCTGTAGGCATGAGATGCAATAATGCGTATCTTGCAGGTTCTTGAATCAAGCAATGCATCTGTATGAAGCAACAGCAGTTGTCCCCATTAATTTTGTGTTCTTCACCATCAGTGCCACCATTTCAGGTTTGTTTCTGAACTTCTTCCTCTACAGAAAGGTTTTCTAAACATCAGGTTTTTAAGAATAGGAACCCTGTGAATAGGAACCCAAACCAATCATATTTGTCTTCACAGAAAGAAATTTTTCTTAAGTCATAGGTGTTTAAGTTCTGAAAAATATTAAATAAACTTTTCAGAAGTTAATAACTTCTGAAACAAAATAAATGGCAGGGGTGTTAGAACTAGATCATCTTTAAGGTCCATCCCAACCTAAATCATTCTATGATTCTATAAAAAATAATCAAATTCTAACCTTTCCAAAATAGATATGTGTGATTTACTGTGCCTTGCTGGCTTACTAGAAGTACCTGCATTTATCCTAGCCTCATACTGACATCCAGTAAATGCGTTTACCATGTGCACACCAGTCTCTCCCTGTATGAACTGGTAGAGTAATTTTAATAGCCTGGCAAACTACTCAAATGACAACCAGCTGTGCTTCATAGTAGTTAGCGTATATTCCATTTCAGAAGGTGGAATTCTGGGTTAAGTGAAGGAAATAAAATGACTGCAAAAACTTTTTAAGCATTTAACATTTTATTCTGGGTGAGAACTTTGAACTCAGCATTGTTAAAGAGGGACTGCAAATCTTGGAAATGGTGTGCAGCGTAAGAACATGAGCTGGGAGGACAACTAAGATGCTGTATCAGCAATGAGCCAAAATGATCATGTTGTTAGAACATTTATGACTCATTTTAACACACGCTGGGGGCTTTCCTGTCATTGCTGTGCAGGAGTTTCTCATGCAGAGCTGCCATTAATGAGAAGGGGAGTTAGCTTCATGCACAGATTGCCTCAGCACCTGTGTTAGAAGAGACCTACACTTTGTGACCGAGAGGAAACTTGTGCCAAGAGGGGGTTGTGTTCCTGTGACCATATGGGGAACTTGGCCTGGTGCCTCCTTAAAAGATCAAGTACCTATTCAGGAATGGCTTAATAGCTTTGAGAGTGGATACACATGCATTTGCACCAGGTTAGTTAAACTAGTGTAGGGCTTAGAAGAGCAACCTCTGCTGAATCTTGCTGGGGTGCTCGTAGGAGGTACCTTGTCTCATGATTCCCCCATCCCCAGTTATGGCCTTTGAAGACACAGTCACGCTTCAGCTGCACTGGTTCCCACTCTGGCGTTTCTAAGCAGAGCTATGCTCATCAGTGGTTTAAAGCTAATATACTTGGCTGTTAATAGCAGCAGCTGAGATCCAGATACACATCTGGTTCTGTCACCTCCACTACAGAGGTGCTAATTCCTGGAAGAGGGGTGACCAGAAAGAGCTTGTGATCCCTTCAGCCAGAAAGATTTGGCAAACTTGGCTGCTGGAGCCCTTCGCTTTGTGTAAACATCAGGGACACAGTTAGTTATTGAAAATCTGTTCCCAATTGGAGTTAAGATGTCCACATGGTCTGTTGGAGTAGCTTAACAAAGACCATGAAGAACCTCTTAGCTGTATTGGTGTGTCTCTGCTTGTGAATAGGACCTCGAGTTTGACCTGCATAGAAATTGTTGCTGACAATGCAAAAAATAAGCACATCTGTACAATTACTAACCCAGCACATGTTCCAACCTGACTGATTAAATCTTCTCCAGTCCTATGCAGTATCTTGAGAAAGCCTAGATTATGGAATATAGGACGTAAAGTGAACACATCACGATGTGTATTAATACCTTATTTGGGATTTTTTTTGCTGCGTTTGAGCATGACACTTCTCCTGACCCTCCCAGCTGTAATTCATATCACTTGGAAGCTAGTCAAGATCTGCAGTTTTTGTTTCTGTCACATTCCAGGGGTCATATTTTATCGGGAATTCCAAAGTGCAGCTTTACTGAGCGTGTTCATGTTTCTGTTCGGGTAAGTGTATCAGCCTAAAATCTGCGCCATGGTTTGTACTGAAACGGCATTGCCTTGTGGAATCTCTTCTCAGTAAGAAGAAACCCGCCTTGTTATTAAAGTATTATGGAATAGCCATTATAGTAGGATAAAAAAAACATTAAAGGAAAGATTGATGTCTGTGCTTTGGGAGTTTGGAGGCCTGGGTTTGAATCCAAATATGTAAAAATGTGAGACACTTGTGAACTACTAATCTCATGATGGAATGAAAAACCAGCATCATGTGCTCCTCCAGCAGGAAGCAGAAGTCACTGCTCTTCACCAAATATCAAATTTTAGGGCGTGCTTTCACAGCTGTGAGACATCTCCTCCCACGTTACCTTCCACTGGTGTGCCTGGCTGGTCTTTGCTGCCCCTAGGCACGGGCGATTATATGAGCTGCTTGCCTACAAGGCAGTACTGTAAGAACTCCCCCCCATCTTCCTGTGTCAAGAAAGACACAGCGTGCCTGCATAAAAATTCGGAGCATGCTAAATAAGTTTTTGAAGGATGGCCTAGGTGTTGTGAGAGCAGAAACCTTCTGCTGGCTGTCAGCACCGTAACAACTTTTGGGAGAGGTGACAATTATAATAATGGGCACGAAATAGTTAAAAGATCTCCTAGAACTGCTGGAGGTGTCTTGCCACAGTGCTGTCAAATAAATGGGGCTGATAGCTACAGACATCTTCATCTTGTGCAGTTGGGCTGGAGTAGGTGCACACAGCCACTATCTTGTCTGACTGCTGGAAAAGAGACAAAAAAGGAGATGAACAACCATGTATTTGGCAGATAGGAATTAGGAGTTGTGTGTCCAACGCACAGCAGATAGAAGATGTGTCCAACCATAGCAGTTTTTCATTGCTCCTGGCTTGCAGCCTGCCCCTGAGACACACAATCAAATGAGAAAAACAACAGAGATGTCGATTGTCCGCAGCTAGACTGAGTTGTTAATGAAATTGCACATGCTAGAATGCTAGCTTGGATGCTCTGTGAAGATTTGCTCAGGGATTCAAATGTTGTGGTCTCACACTCACAGGCATCTGATTAGGTATATATTGCTGGAAGTGTAACTTTGGCTGTGGAGCCTTTGGAACTGATAATAAAGCTTCAGGAGGCAAAAACTAGACTGAAAGAAGCCCAAAATAAATTTCTAGAGCTTCCAGGAAGAAATGTTTCTTTATAAACTCAGCAACTTGGGTTTGGAAGTCCTTGAAAAAGAAACATGGAAAGAAATTCTCATCTCAGATGCAGTGATATATTTCTAATGATACTATGCCACTGTTATTTTGCAGGTGTCTCCTGTCTTTCCTTGGTGTGATTATAATTGCAAGAAATAAAAAAGAGGAGCATTTACAAGTTCCTTTTATTGACTGTGGACATATTCCTGGTAAGTAGGGCTTTTTTTCTGTCTCTGTTTAAATGAGGTATCAGATAATGGGATGACCTAGGAGAACTGAGTCACAAATGTGCTCTTGTCATATTTGATAAATATACTGTTCCCTTAATTTCTATTCCTGTTCCCAACAGATTTCTCGAAGAATTTTTCAGGGTTTTTCCAAGCTATTGTTACAATCAGTCAAATGAAAACAATGATTACTGGAGCAAAGAATGTTTAAATGATGGATTGGTGGGGAATTTGTTGTATTAAAATTCTTCACAGAGTTGTTGTTTTTTCCTTCTCTCACCACATTTCCTTAGGACAAAAACTGACAGGCAAAATACAACCAGATTCTCACAGTTCATGCTATGGCACACTGAATAAGGAAGATGACTCGGTGAAAAGGCAAAGCTGAAAGAAGAAAGCACTTTACGTGCCAGTTAACAGAGGAACACCACTGGAACAAGGATCAGTAGCACCTTTTTATTGAACATATTCAAGTATGCATTGAACTCCTGTATGTCGATGAGTCATATATTATTTAATCCTAATTAATTTATCCCATGATTGTACCAAATGTGTTCTAAAGATAAAGGAAGCCTTAACAAAAATGAAATAACCATTAATGAAATGGAATATTCTCCTAGTATGAATGCCTCTTGAGGACATTTTTAGAGTTTTAATTGCTTTTAATTGCAGTAAGCACACAACAGGATTATAAAAATTCCCTTTTGGAACCCCTCAGATCTGTGTAAATGTTTACAGACAAAGGTGAGAAATGAGAATTTTTATAAGTGATTTCAAAGTATTCTGCTTTATGTATAATCCCTTTTAAACCTGTTCCTTCCTGTTCAGGACTCAAAACTGTGAGCATATATGCAGTAGACACAGATAGGTACACAAAGAGAATTTTGTATTATGTATAGAGGAACAATCCTCATTATCTCCTACCATCAGATTAATTCTCTTATCTTCCAAGGAAATAAATACTTGTGTGAGGAGCAGGAAGATAGTATTTGCCGTAAACACAGGCACATTGGCACAGGCACACATTTGAGGCATCTGGCCAAGGCAGGACAAGGGTACTATACTTGACATTTTACATCCTTCCAGAGGAGTCCTGTGCACTGGCCTGGACTGGGCTGGGCTCTACAATCGGTTAGCATAGTCTGGTCTGAGTTTTAGCTTCTGTTTTCAGCAAAAGAAGGTTTCAGTGAAGAAAATGCATAATTCTTCAGAAGAATGGGGTAGCCAGGGTCCCTCTCTTGGTAGGACTTGGAAAAATACTCCTAAAAAAGAAAAGTAGGGCAACTCCTGTTACCACTGCATGAGGTAATTCTGCATGAGGAAAAGCTGTAAAAAACAGGCTCACAAAGAGTCACGATAACTGTACAGTTTCTCCTTCATTAAATGATAGTGTCTCCACACTGATTTGAAGAGCCAGCAGTGATAGGAACCATGGCAATACAGGCTTTGTGTTCAGATTTGGGACATCTTGGTGTCCCTCCATCCCAGTGTCCTGTCACAAAAGCTTCTTCCAGGCATTCATTGTGAGTCCAGTTATCCCTGCCTGGTAGTACTGACCCACCTCAGGCAGCACTGTGGGGGTCAGACACATCCTCTGCATAAACAACTGAAAGTGCTCTTGAAAAATGTTCATGTCTTGTTTAGGATTGAATTAATCTGCAGTAATGGGTAGGGGCCATACACTGTGTGTATTTTGTTTCAGGTCTCTTTTTTTCGTTAAATAACTGTTTATTTAATTTTAAAATAGGTACAGCTGAAGATCCATAAGACAGTTTTATTTCAAATGCTGCGAAACACACACAGAGCTGCAGTGTTTCTTGTGCAGCAATGTCCCAGGAACTATGGCATTTGGGGACTTCTGAGGCTGTTTTTTATATGGGTCTTCTCCAGCTGACACGGGACAAGACTCTGTGTCTGCACCTTACTTGTACCAACTGCGTGGCTTGGCCTTCCTTTCCCGCCTTACATCTTGAGTTCAAGTTTCTAAAGCTTAAAATAAAAAAAAAAGCACTTGACTTTCACAGGCTTTCTCCAGGGAGTAAGGGCATGCCTCTCTCTTTTGCAAGTCAAATTTAAGCTGCTTTCTAAGTCTCAAGTGAGAGTATGTGCTAAAGTTGGAAATAAGAGGCCTACAGGTTTTCATTCTGTGACCTGGGAAACAAATGGGTGAACAGATTTGGTATTGTTGCTTTTTTAAATGATTGGCCTTGGGCATCTTTCCAAAATCTGTTTCCATGGCTCAGGAGGGCTGCAGGAGGTAATAAAGGTTACCAGGTGTAGGATTTTCTCTTTAAAGCAAGAAATCAAATATAAAAATCTGTGGCAAAAGTTATTATTTATTTTAAATTACTGTATTTCTTCTTGAACAATGTTTTTTCTTTCTTCCTATGGGTTTATTTAAGAATTATAAGGGTTAAAATGTTTTATTTTAACTCTAGTGTATTTCAAAATAATTTGTGGACCAAAACACTAGTAGAAATTAAGTGCAATTAAAAGCTGTGATTTGACATGATCTTTGAGATGTGAATATGTTCCAACTAATTAATGTGTTACAGGATTGGAAAAACTCAGTGATGAGAATTCATTACTGCTCTGCCAAGAAACGGACATGACTTGTTTCAGGAATCAGTTTCTACTCTGTTATTTTCAGATTCTGCTTGCCATACTTAGGTTGCAAACACCACAGACAAATGCCTGCTAAAAGAAAAGCCTTTGCACTGGAACAAAAAAACACCTCTGGAGCCCTTCTCCTTAATAACGAGTCATTTTCTTGCAGTGATTTTCCTGACGTCAAAAATGTGGGCCAGATAATAAGCTGCAAAACTTGTGCCTGCAGACTGAATTTTCCTGAACAGGTCCTCCATGGGATCTGCAGAAATCAAACCAGGAGAAGGTGTAGTAGGCTGGCAGTGTCTCACATGGTCCCTCAGGCTCCAGCTTGGGATTTTTGACAGACCAGGACCAGCAGGACTCATTTAGCGCTTGTTCCACTCCTGGTCACGCTGCAGCAAGAGATGAAGTATTAACTGGCCCTGGGCCTGGAAATGGGAGCTCTGGAGTAGAGCGAGACTGTTTAATTTTTGCCATAAAGTATCAGGATGCATTTACCAACAGTTTCACCTGGCAAAAAATAAACGAAGTTTGGACTGGATTTGTCTGTTTGCCCCTGGGAGGGGCCTGGTGTTCACCTGGCAGGCTGATTGCCTGTTACTTGCTCCAGCCCAGCTTTTGGCAGACTCGTGTTTTGCGTGTAAGGGCACTGGTCACCTAAAACCAAAGGAAAGAGGCTGAACTTTATAAGCGTTCGAGTTTCTGTGCTTTGAAGCTGTGGTTTCATGCACCTGGCAAGCTGCTTGAATGGATCAGCACTGCCAAAAGGCTCATCTTCTTTTTCCCAGTTGTAAGGCCTGTGGCTTCCTCTGACCAGTTCAGCTCACCTATCCTGCAGAAAGCATCTGCATCCTTCTCCTTGCTGGGGTGGCACTCTGAACTGAGCCAAGCAGGCTGACTAGAGCGTATGCTGGGATGGATGTGAAAAGGGAGAGAGGGAGTGAGACCTCTCTTGCTTTGGCGGAACTGTAATACTATTTCTCTCCTTCTGAGGCAGTTCTCTATACAGCAAGCATTCTGCTAAGATCACTCTTCTTGTATCACGATACCCCAAATGCAGCTGAGAGCTTCTTGAAGCATTTTTAAGTGCCAGAGTCACTGGCTTGTGTATGCTGAGTGATGAATGGCCCCAGGTGGGACTGGTATAGGCAGCTTGTGGCAACCAGCAGTGTCCCAAGGTCAGCTAAAAGCCCGGACACATGTCTGACTACAAATTATTCTAAGGACTAATTTTTTTATTTTCAGTGACTGTTCGAGATAAGGTGTATAAACAGTGCTGGAAGAATGGACTGAAAAGTCTTCTATACTCAAAATATTCTCACCCTTGCAATCTCTCCTTCCAGCTCTCTTTATGCAGGATCGATGGTTGCTTGCAGAGAAAAATGTTGCCTTCTGTAACACTGGGGTGCAGCTGATTAGACTGAGCTGTCTGTCAGTATGCCCTTTTGTTACTGTCCTCCAAGGCTTGACATTTTTCTTGTTCAAATTTGTTTGTTCATTCCTTCTGCAGAAATCAGCTGGACTGTGTTATCAACTAGCTGAAAGGAGATAGAGGCTAAGTACCATAATTATTATTGGAGAGCCAAGCTGGAAGATTTACAAACCAGGGCCACTTCAGGAGCAAAAGATAGAGAAATGTTTAGTGCTTTTGATTCTCAGGAGTTTGAGAAATCCTGAGTTTGCAGTGTTTTTGGATTCTGGGAAAGAGTCAGGGACATCAGTGAATAAGTAGTGATTTGTTGTGGTTTTAGTTTGGGTTTTGTTTTTTTGTTTATTTCCCGCCAGTTTGGGAGTGAAGGATGACTATTCTCTGCCTAGAGAAGCAGAGAGGAAATACAACATTCCCTTGGCAGATGGGAGATGTTTCAACCTTTTGAAGCTGGGAAATTTGTAGAGGCACCTCCCAAGCACCTGGCTGATGTAACCCTTGAGTTATAACATGAAAGGAGGCAGCACTGGCAAATACATCACTACATATTAAGCATTCCTGACCATCCTTGGGAGGGATCCTTGTCCTTTTGCCGTGTGTTAAATGTGTTCAGACCACATGTAGCCAATCTGACCCCCGAGGCTGCGCATAAACGTATTTTTGAAACATGCTAAATGGGATGCCTTGAGCATCATATCATTGCCTCTTGAGCATGTACTGTCTTTCATGCAGAGCTCTTGCTGGGTCTTCCCTATATGGAAATTAGACTGTGTGATAGCTATACAACACAGGATTGCTCCGATAAGAAGATACAGTACTGCCAGGATATTCCCATGATCTGGGAAGCGTTTTTAGAGAGTGCCCTACGAGGAAGTTGTGTAAACCTGCAGTCTTGGGTTATATTCCCTTTACTTTCTGATTCCCACTAGAATAAGCATGGACAGTATTGGTATCCACAGAAGCAGAATTATTAGCACCTCAAGAATCTCCAGGCCTAAGTAAAGGGTTAGGTGGCTGCTGAGTAGGTTTTTTATTTAATCTAAATCCCAGTTTTGCAGTTAGGCCCCTAAAGCTTATCCAAGACTTTCAAAGTGCACTTCATAGTACAAATCTCCATCAGTATTTTGGTTGCTAGTGGACCCAGGCATCAGTCCCGGGGAAATTTGTGTCAGTTCACAAGGTAGCAATGAGAGGGATGCTGTTGGGCAGGAGACTCAGAAATGTATTGTGGTCACAGGAGAGTTTTGCATGAGCACAGAGGAATGACTCCAGGGGACCAGTAATCTACAGTGGTCTCCTGTGCTCCTTTTTGACAGTGTCAACAAGGCACTTGTTGACAGTTTTCAAACTACAGCTACTGTAAAGGAATGATTTAACAGGTGGTGCTAACAGTGACTGCTTTACATGAAGTCAGTATATCGCTCTGGTCCGTGGCACTAATACCTTAAACATGAAAAGTGGCCTGTGGCCATTGATGAAGGAGCCAATTTCTGTACTTTGCTAAATCACTTTGGGAAAAATAGAAATGATTGATTTAAGCCTCCAGCACAAACATACACTTGCCAGCTCTCCAGTTGAAGATTTCCACTCTTGGAATAGGCACTGCCTTGCCTAGATGAAATCTTTGGAGTCTGCTGCCAGGTCTTTTGCCAGAATCATTAAACTGGTTGAAATAACAGCACTGTCATTTGTCTTCCATTTGATAGCTTGTGGGCATAAATCCAGAGCAGCATGAGCACAAGATCAGGAGTTTTCTCTCCATTTGAAAAAAAATTTAAAAGGTTTTCTTGAGTTTCAATAGCATGTGTACCAGGTGCAGAGATTTATGCTGTCTAATGCTCTCCAATGCCCTCAGCCAAGAGCAGGAGAGAATGCTTGCATGGCACAGAGGCTGCCAGTTGAGCAGCTCTTACCTGTCATGAGTAAGGTCATGGCTGGTAACACATTGTACAGCAATAGAATACAACAGCAAACTACTGGAGCTTCTACTGATTTTTCAAGAACCGCTGTTCTGTGTTTTACAAGGCAAAAGAGCTGAGGAATGTAATTTACTGTGACTAAGCATCGCAGTTACCCATGTGTTTATTTTTTCCTGACAATATGTAACAGTTAGCTAACAACATGTCCAACAATACTGACTGGATTCTGGGTGCGTGGATGTGTTGCAGGACTCAATTCAGTGCTGTGAATAATGGAGGTTGTTGATACAAGAAGGCAGCTTTATGTCATCTGGCTTGACCTCCTTTACAGTTCAAGTCAGGCAGCCTCCTCCAAGCACTTGTGTGAACCCTTTGACCTATCTACAGAAGAAGACAACCCATCCTCTCCTACTAGTCAAAGTAGAGGAACCACCAATGCCATTAGTAATTTTTACTAGCAATGAGTCATTGTTTGCTTTTAAACTCTGCCTTATGTCTATTTTAACTTGTTTAGCTTTCAGCTATTTGTCTTTTGCCAGAGGTTTAAAGCACTTGATAAGTCCCTCTAGCAAAATACAGTATGATGGAGTTTTCACTAAGCCAGAGAGAAACCTTTTAAGTCTCTCACTATTAGACATTTGTCAGCCTTCAGATTGTTTTCTGTGGTTGTTTTCTGCTTTCTCTCCATTTTTCCAGTGTCTGCGTTTGGCCAAACACAAAGTAAAAATCAGATCCTAGCAGCACTGAAGAAGTAGCACAGAACAGGATGAGACCCAGCATGCCATGGTTGGGTGCCTGGCTTCTGCCCTTCCCACAGCTGCATCATTGCCACCTCTCCAGGGAGGTGCCTACACTTTATTGAGACACTGTAATTTTTCGTTGGCTGTTTTGCACACCCAGAGATGCAGCAGCCTCAGTTATTTTCAGTGATTTGATTTCTGACTCATTGCTGAGTTTGGTCGTGGTCCAAAGAGTAGGTGCCCTTGCTCAGAGGTGTCCAGGAAGTCCAGCACAGCAGGAGACTTTGAAAGCCTCTGGCCCAGGGTCTGACACAGATATGGTGGCACCTGGCAGTGGTAACAAGCAACATCACAGAGCTGCCCTTTCTTCAGCACCTGAGAAATTTGAGAGCTCAGCCCAGATTTGGGCGTATGGTGACTAATTCAGTGACTCTTTGAGGCGTGGTAAGTAAATAGGCTCTGGGGGGAGTGCCTGGATGTGGGGAGACCCTGCCCAGGTCAGTTGGTCTCTTCTCAAGGATGGCGATGGTTCACCAGAGAGAAAAGATGCTGATATTTGACAGATGCTAATATACGACAGAAAGGTTTCTGCTCTCTCTGTCCGTCACTGCTCACAGCCTCACAGTGAGCCTGTGTTCTGAAAGCCGCAGTTTGGGCATCTTCCCTCCAAGAGGACACAAGCATCTGGCAATACCGATTGGGAGATCCAAACACCAAAGAGTAGTGGGATGTGCATACCAGCTCTGGCGTCTCTGGATCATCATTCAGGTGATCAGCCATTTACTCAGGCTGTGGATCTCCCCACCCTGAGGTTCCCAAGGCTCCTCACAGGGTCCATCTCCTGGGTGGACCCTCTACTTCAGGTCCTGCCTCTCCCTGAACAAGGAGTGAGTGTCGCCCAGCCATTTGGGGATATAGGATTTGAAATGCATTGGAGGGAATTTTGTGGTGCTTTTACAGCCCGAGGTGCTATGTTAAGCCACAGAACAGACACAGCTATTTTGCTGGCAGCTTTACACCATGAATAGTTTGGATCCAGTGCTCTGAGGTGTTTGGGGTGGTTTTTCTTGGTAATTTCAAATGAACAGATCCCTAATGTCACCTCAGTCAGCCTGAGATAATTTGTGGTGGAGTTCTTAATTTAAAAAAAAAATTCTTTTAATAGTGAAGTCTTTGCAAGCAAAAGACCCTGTCAGAGAACTTTGAAAGTGATTAGAGTGACTCACATTTTTAATGGCTTTTTTTTTAATCTCAAAAATGGCTTTTTTCCAGATAAAATCCTACAAGGCCTCATATAACAAACAAGGGTTACTGCTCTTTTCCACACATAACATGAAAAATATCCTTGAGCGGAGCAAACTGCAGCCCATCTGCTGTAGCTTGGCCGGCGTGCGGCACAGCTCCCTGGCCATTACACATGGCTCTGGGTAAAGCAAACCACCTGCTTCCTGCACGAGGTCCTGCAGCCTCCCCCGTGCTTCTCTGAGGAGGAAACCCATCCAAAGTGCTGATGGGGGATGACAACCTTGGCATTCTCTTTCACTGCATTTGTTCTTATGCCATTTGTTGTTCACTCAAGTGCTCCGTGGACTTTCGTCTTCTTTTCCATCTAAACTAGAAAAAGGCAGGCTTTGCCAGGGATAAATACACTCTAACTTTCCTGTCTATTGCGCTCCCTTAATCTCCAGCTGCAGTCAGCAAAGTCTTCATTTGGGAACCCAAAAGGGCACCCTTGAAAGGGCAGGGAAAGGAGAGAAGTCTTGGAGTAACTTTGCCGAGGAGCAATCTGAGCATCAGCCCCTCCTCCCTGATTCAGGGTTTGATGCTGCACATGCTTAACTGAGCTGAGCCTTTCATGTTTCCCACTTACATCAAACAAGTACTCACTTTAGCTCCAGAAGCATCCCTGACATGTACTTCCCAGACACATTTCCTAAACACTTATAGCACAGACAAACTGTAATTTTGCAAAGACCGTGCTGATTAAAAGATGGCATTTCCCCCAGGCTGCTTGCCACCATGCTGCAGAGCTCTGCCAGCTGAACGGACCAAAGCCAGCACCATTAGACTGCACATGCTGAGCATCCTCTCGCGGTCATCACCGTCCATGAAGGAAAACCTCTGCTTGTCTCAATCACTGCTCAAAGCAGATGAGGGACCACCTGCATCACCCATCCCACCTACGCTGGGAGGGTGCCCTGGAGCCCTGGGCCCAAGAGGTGGACATGGCTTCAAAGGATGCAGCACTTCACAAAACAAATGGCTTTCCATGGCCTAAGTGAGGTCAGGGTACACACTGCTCCAGGTACCTCTTAGTGGTCAAAACATTAATGTGAGGTTTAAAAGTCCAGGATGAAATCCTTTCCCAGTCTGAACTGAAGACTGTTAGGTTGTCTTCAGGAACTGGAAGAACTGGACTATTGGGAAAAGAGGACTTCTGCTCAGCCTTCACCCTGCTGCAGTGGTCTGGAAGGTGCTCTGGCAGCAGTTCATGTGGCCATCAGGACGAGATGCCTCTTTCCTTCTACGTTAAAAAGAAGTTAAATCCACTGCTGTTGTTTTGCTAAGAAATAAACAGTTTCCACTACCTTCTTCGCTGAAGTTAAACCATACTGTTAAATTCACTGACTATAAATAACCATCAGTGGCACTCTGAGGTAAAGTCCTCATATGAAAAACTTCCTCTCAGATGGGAAAAATTTGGTACTTTTATGATCAGCTCAAAATGTGATCTTACAGAGAACAGACAGTGCTGGCAGTGTGCCCAAGACCAGGACATTTGCCTTCTTGAAATAGTGTTATTGGAGAAAAAAATGTTTGTGGGTATGTGTGGTTAACTGCATACTTACGTGGCACTGATCAATATCTCACTTGTACCAGCCCTATCATGTGTGTGTTAGAGTGGCATGTTCATGCCACTCAGTGCTCAGTGCACATTTTTATTATTTATTTCTTAGAACTGAAGTTGTGCAACATGCAGTGAGTATCAGTAAAACTCAGAAAAATTAGTTATTTACAATGCATAAATAAGTTTTCTAATGCAAAGTAATATCACATCTTTAAACGTGTCATTAACCATTGGCCAAAACAAAATGTATCATATTTATCTAGCCAAAAATCAAGTCTGTGTTAATTCATTTTGTTATGCTAAATGGTGGCTTTAAACACACCAAACCTCTGGCAGAGTGAGGTGGCAGCTGGGCTGCGTGAAACAGGGTAAAATGTGCAACATGCACTTCAGCAAAGCACAATTTAAGATTTTCTCTACATGAAACTACAAGAATAGAGTCCAAAAAATTACAGGAATGGTCCTAAATCTGTTTCTGCAAATGCTGGTGCTCACAGACTGTAGAAGCCACAGCAGATACCAGAGTCCCTATGCTTTCCTTCAGCTGTTTAACAACTAATAACCAAACTGCTGGGGTTAGCTGGGGGGTTACTGGGAGGCATTCAGACTCTTGACTTGAGCCTGCACTAGGAAAATACTGTGTCCCAGTACAGGTAAGAGACTTTCCTGAATTCCTGGCTGCTTGTGGGTAGGGCAATGTCCTGGTTCCCTTTTCCAAAAACATTTAAATCAGGTTAAGTAAGTATAGCTCTAAAACCTGGCCTCCTCCTTTCTGGAGCAACTACTCCTGTTGACTCTTCCCCATGCCCTCCATTAACCTTTCACAGCAGGACTTTGAGTTATCTCTGTGTCCCCGGTGATGAAAGAGGCACCAGAGCTGTCAGCAGTCAGGGCATCAGTTTGAGTCCTCTGTACACATTTGTGTTTGACATCTTCTGCTTACAGTGTCGTCCTGAATCCTTTTGGGTCAGCCCCATATGCAGCATGTTTGAGTGCTCAGAGGCATCTGTGTAGGGCCCGTGGGTGTGTCTGCAGTACAAATAATTCACTTAGATAAAAGGCAACTGTAGAAGCCAGAAGATAAGGGGCTGATCTGTATGTCTCAAACACTGATAGCCAGATAGTTATGGAGCCAACCAAGGATTGTTGGTAATAACCAAGCCTGTGAGAGAGAACAGGATGTGGCTGGACACGGGTGGCATAGAGGTAGGGCAGCACTCTTCTGGGACAAATGTTCTTATTCCAGCTCTGGGAAATAAGCACAGCACAGTAGAGTGCAAGCACAGGAATGAGGTTGAGAAGTGGGCATGGACTGTCAACCACAGGTCAATCCAGTAGAACTGGATCAAGACCACCTAAGCCCCCCAAAGCACTCTGGCTCATTTCCAGAAAGGTCAGAAAGAACAGACTGCTCACAATAACTAATTTGCATAAAAAGCAATAAATTTAGATTCAGGGCGGGAAAAAATGTTCTATGAAAAGACACCCCAGGACTCTGGACAACCCATCAGTTGGATTAGCTCTGGAGCCAGGACTGGTGATCTTTCTTTCTTTCTTTCTTTCTTTCTTTCTTTCTTTCTTTCTTTCTTTCTTTCTTTCATTCT